>JAVSBS010026268.1:9818-43567 GCA_033124195.1 Coracias cyanogaster | reverse complement strand
ATGCATGTTTCTATAACACAGGTAAGACTCAAGTTGAATACTTGTTCTAGAATCCTAGAATGGTTTGGGTTGGAAGAGACCTCAAAGACCATCTAGTTCCAACCTCCCCTGCCATGGGCAGGGACACCTCCCACTAGACCAGGTTGGTAAAGGCCCCATCCAACCTGGCCTTGAACACCTCCAGGGATGGAGCATCCACAACCCCCTGGGGCAACCTGTTCCAGCGTCTCACCATCCTCAGAGTCAAGAATTTCCTCCTAATTTCCAATCTAAATCTTCCCTCTTCCAGTTTGAATCCATTACCCCTGGTCCTATCACTACTAGCCTTTGTAAAAAGTCTTGTAAAAAGTCTCTCCCCAGCCTTCTTGTAGGCTCCCTTTAGATACTTCCTCTAATGGATCTTGTATTTGACTTCCTCCTCAATGTGAAGCTGTCTGGGCAGTGTTCACTTTCAGAAATACATGACCCATATACTTGACATGGGAAAGAAAGCAGAAAGGGTTTAATATTGGGCAAGATTTGTTATGATAGTTATACGTGAGCTTTTCTTTCAGACCATGATGTTTTGAGTTGTGCTGTAGCATCCAACAAGGAGCTTGTGGGAACAGCAAGAAAAGCAGTGGGCTCAGGAAACTGTTACCAGAATGATGATAAACAATAGACCTTATTAAGGACTCAACACCTCTGGTTTGACTTAGTAGCAGTATAGAGCAAAATTTAAAAGACCTTTAAAAGTATATTTTGCCTTTGCAGCAGCCAATCACTTACAGGCCAGAGATGTATTAAAGTACTATCATCTCCTCCTCTGCACTGGCAGAGACATTAAAAGGCATACTATGAAAGAAACGTTAATAAAAATTTGGTCCTGGAGATGAAATCCTGAGTTCCACAACATGATAATATTAATCAGCCAAGTTTCCTTGGCTCTCTTTGCCTGTTCCCCCCAAGCATTCAGTATAGCAACAGACAGCAGAATATCAACGGAGACCCTGAACTATCTCTGATTTTTTTTACTGATACAAAGGAGATATAACCTACCCTGTCCCCATGTGTCCCCCCACCCTGCCCTGTCCCAGCCTTGCTCTACGGAAAGTAGTAGCTTCAAATTACTTACCCCTCCAAATGTACCACCACCATCTGCTCCTGTCATTGATTCCACCAAACTGGTGCTTGCTACCTGAGGGAAACAGAATGACATGGAACTATTTCAACATGGACATTCTTCCCAAAATACATTAAACACTGAAAAAGAAAATATGGCATCATTTGCTTTTAGTTTGCAGATGACACCAAGCTGTGTGGTGCAGCTGACACGCTGGAGAGAAGGGATGCATCCCAAGGGACCTTGACAGGCTTGAGAGGTGGGCCCAGGCAAACCTCATGAAGTTCAACAAGGCCAAATGCAAGGTCCTGCACCTGGGTCAGGGCAATCCCAAGCACAAATCCAGGCTGGGCAATGAGTGGATTGAGAGCAGACCTGAGGAGAAAGACATGGGGGTGCTGGGTGATGAAAAGCTCAATATGAGCCAGCAATGTGACAGTGCAGCCCAGAAAGGCCCAGGTGTGTCCAGGGCTGCATCAAAAGAAGCATGACCAGGAGGTCAAGAGAGGTGATTCTGCCCCTTGGCTCTGCTCACATGAGACCTTACCTGGAGCACTGCGTCCAACTCTGGAGCCCCCAGCATAAGGAGGACATCAACCTGTTGGAGAAGGTCCAGAGGAGGGCTACAAAGATGATCAGAGGGCTGGAATACCTCTCCTATGAAGACAGGCTGAGAGAATTGGGCTTGTTCAGCCTGGAGAAGAGAAGGCTCTGGGGAGGCCTCATTGCAGCCTTCCAGTATCTGAAAGGGGCCTACAAGAATGCTAGGAAGGGACTTTTTACAAGGGCTTATGGTGATAGGACAAGGGATAATGGGTTCAAACTAGAAGAGGGTAGACTTAGATTGGAAATTAGGAGGAAATTCTTGACTCTGAGGATGGTGAGACACTGGAACAGGTTTCTCAGGGGGGTTGTGGATGCTCCATCCCTGGAGGTGCTCAAGCCCAGGTTGGATGGGGCCTTGAGCAACCTGGTCTGGTGGGAGGCATCCTGGCTCATGGCAGGGGAGGTTGGAACTAGATCATCTTTGAGGTCCCTTCCAACCCAAACCATTCTAGGATTCTATGAAGGGCTGGTAACACAGACTACAGAAAAAAGCTGTTTAGGGGATAGCTTTCAATCCTGAAATAAACCAAGGAAGAGTTTGGTCTGTCATGAAATGCAACTGGCAATCAGCATTTTCAAATATAAATGTAGAGCTAATGAGGATAATTATAAACCATGTTACTTGTACAGGACAAATCTGAATATCTGAGTTTTAAATTACATTGTATAAACCAGCATTTATTCTATGGCAGCCATTGTTTCAATAATTACTGGTTTTCACAAAATTTAAGCATCATTATTCCATATTGTCCTTTTATTGATGGAAAACACCCAATGCCTACAATGTATGCTTGCTGGCAAAGCGGCATTATGGAGACTGGAAATAATGGAGGGATTTAGAACTAGAAGTGATTAGAGAAATTTGGAAATTATTAAGAAAAATGCAAAAAAAGTTTCATTGTAGAAGAAAACCACTAAAACAAAAGATCATTACATGATCATTTCAGAATTATTTTCAGCGACTTAATCCACCACTGACCTGCGGCACTAGAGATTTGCTCCTACATATGATGAGCAACCCCCCAGAATATATGACGATTGCCACTAGAGCTAGTGTTCAGAAGGTGCCTTAAATCATGTTACACTGCTCATAAATAAACTGGGGCTAATTAGGAGATGCTCAGATCTTAGGTGTAATCCCCTCCCACATCCATTCATAAATACATTCAAAGCCTGCCATCAGCCACATCTTCTCCTCTCCTTTGTTAGGGAGTGACAGGTTTCCTTGGAGAAACCCAAACAGGATGACTACAGCCGCAGGCAATTTCTAGGGTTAAGATGAGACCCTGGTAGTGAACATAGCCCAGCTTTCCCCACTGGCCAGGACCACAGTTCCTCTTCAGTGCCCCGACCTCAACCCCTTGGCTGTCAAACTCAGAGCGACCAATACTGGTCTCCAAGCTCCCTGACCTGAAGCTGTGCTCTCCAAATGGAGAAACCCTGGTCAGGTTTTATTATGGACTGTAACGGAGGAAAAAAAATAACTGTCAAGCTGTGGGAGTCCGACCCCCACAAAAATAATTGTTTTGAGGTGGTTTTTCATTTAGAAGCTCATCTGCACTAATGATCAGGAAGGATTCTCTGTTTTGGTCACTGAAAGATGCACGGTTGGTGACAAAACAACCAGAATAAAATCAGAGACGAATGGAAAAAAAATCTAGTTTTCTAGAAAATTATCCTATTTTCTGATCACAGAACAAAGCGGATTTCTTCTTTCTCACCATACTGCACCTTGTTCATCTGGCTTCGTACAGGAAGGCAACTTCTGCAGCTTTCTTTTCCTAACCACTTGTCTAGGAAAATAATTCTTTGACTGAACAGATACTTCTTCCCCCCAACAAAGCAGCCCGTTTGGGATTCTCAGATGCACAAAAAGGCAACGTGCCTTGCCACAGTTTTATGTTAAGAGAAGGTACAGAGCACAAGATGCATGGCTGAGGAACGCTACATTAATCCTCCATGTCCTGAAACAAGGAGATGCATTTGATAAAATAAAAGTGTGACTGGCTTCAGTGTAACAACCATCAAGTGTGTTAATGATCAGTTCTTTTTGCATTGACAGATTTAATTTAGTGGATACTCAATACATGTTATAGAATTATCCAGGTTGGAAAAGACCTTCAAGATCACCCAGTCCAACCATAATCCTACTTTACCAAGTCTGCTGCTAAACCATGTCCCTCAGCAACACATATCCACAGCTTTTAAACATATCCAGGGATGGGGACTCCACTACTGCTGGGCAGCCCGTTCCAGGGCCTGTCAACCCTTTCAGTGAAAAAAATTTTTCCTAATGTCCAACCTAAACCACCCCTCGTGCAACTTGAGGCTGTTTCCTCTTGTCCTATCACTTGTTACTTGTGAGAAGAGCCCAGCTCCCATGTTCAAGGAGTTGTCAAAAGCGAGACAGTCTCCTCTCAGCCTCCTCTTCTTCAGACTGAACAACCCCAGGTCCCTCAGCCACTCCTCCTAAGACTTGTTCTCCAGGCCCTCCCTCAGCTTCGCTGCCCTTCTCTGGACCTGCTCCAGCACTTCAATGTCCTTCTTGTATTGAGTTGTCCAAAACTGAACACAGTACTTGATGTGTGGCCTCACCAGAGCTGAATACAGGGGATTTAGTAATCTTAGAATTCTGCAAAGGTCACTTAAAAGCATTAAACACTATTTGAATGTCAGAATGCACAAAACGCATGAAGTACCTGCAGTTTTCAAAATATGTGACCCAACCAGAAACATTCCCCAAATATTTCAGCTCACTAATCTCATTTGATGGTGGAATTACAATGGTTAGATTACAGTTAAACCAAATAATTCATTCTAGCCATGAAAACTATGTGAACTTTTTCATATCAACTAAAAATCAATTTATCACACATTCTAAACTGTATTATATGCTGGGCTTCCTTATTCTTCCATACCATAAGATTTATTTAAAAACATTTTCACAATTACAAATATTAAAGGTATAGGCGTATTAGTTACGCTGCCAAACCAAGTGGTTTTGGTGTTCCAAAAGGATGCAAACATGTCTGTTAAGAGTCACCACCATCTGGGCATCAGAGACCAGGAACAGTGGTGCTGGATTCTCTGCCTTCCCAAGGGAAATACACCACATTGAAGACGACCATCACTATTAGTGTTTACACCACACCGTAAGTGCCCAATGATGCTTCACAGACAAATAAAAGACTAGAAAGCCCTGCCCTTGGGAATCCAAATCTACTGGGACAGAGCAAATCTGTATGAGCAGAGCTTGCATAAGCCTATCTTGAATTGAAGAGCAGCTTTTTCCCCCATATCTAATTTTATCTTGTTTGATGAAGAAAGGTAACCACAAAGGTGGAACTCTCTGTAATAAGCAGATGATGCATTGGAAACACTCAGACACTACAATGTCTGATCACAGAGAAGGAGAAGACTCAAACTGACACATTTTATCTCCAAATTGAGGCAGTCTAAGAGCTCGCACCTTAACCACTAAGGATCTGAGCTGGTAGATAGTAACTTACTGTTCTGCCATAATTTGATTGCAAACAGTTGCATTCCTGGAATCTTAAAAGGTTAAAATACTTATTTTGGGTTAGCTCATTCCTTAATTTAGGACAAATAAAAAAGAACTGAAAAGAAAAAATGAAAAACAACCCCCAAACTCCCAAACTTCAACAGGAGCGTTTCAAAGGCTAGTACAGGTCCCTCAAGGACTCAAACTCAATTCACATTTTCAGGCTACCTGAGAACACATCCAGGGTCTAACAGCACTGAAGAATTCTGTATCTTGCACTGCAGAAGCCGCATTTAATCCTCCTTTCTCACTTAAAATTGGGAGAGAGGGGTGGAAATAATTCCCAAACATTTTTCAAATGTTTAGCAAGCTTGAAAGGAATGTAATCTATACCATGAAAAAAAGCATTCATAGTGGTATGAAGGATAAACAAAAAAGCAGTATTTTCTCATTGCATGAAACAACAGTACATGTAGCACTTCGGGACATGGTCTAGTGGTCAGGGAGATGTAGAGATGAAGGCTGGACGTGATGGTCCTAGAATTCTTTTCCAGTTTTAATGATTCCACGATTCTATGTCGTTGACATGTTTAACTTGAGCTCTTGGTCCTCATTTTCCTTTCTCCGCTTCCCTCAGCTGAGCTCCAAACACACCATATGGACACATGCCATGGATCACGGGAATGGGAGTAGGAGGGCAACTGCCAGCAGAACAACTCTTAATTTGCACAGAACCACTATCTTTTTGTCCATGGAATGGAGGTTTTTGATCCATAAATGCAAAACAAAGTACGCAAGGATGGAAACATGACCCACTTTAAATTCTGGCTCTCAATCAGTTACTCTGAAGAATTCCTTACTATTTGAAAGAGCTCTTTAGTTGGCTTCCAAGCATGAAGAAAAAAAGGCAGGATTTTCCCTACTTTGAAATATTCTCTTAGTCTTCTCTCACCTCAGCATTAAAACATGCATTCATCCAAACTGCCGTACTTTGGGCACACAATGTGGCACAAGCACAGAAATAAATGAGGTTGTATTGCTTGGATTAATTTAGTCGTCAACTGCATACTTCAGAGTGCCAGGTTGTCAGTTTCTATTTCTACATTTTTCAAATAATAATAGAAGAAAGTTAAGGAAACACTGCCATCGGAATCTACTGCTCTGAACAGGCATAAGATAGTGCTGCTCAGAAAATGCACATGGTTGAAATGACTTATTTCAATGTAAAAGACAGACCAGCCTTTCAAATCACGGTTACAGATATTCCCTTTGTTTCAAGATACAGCTACATTTGAATTCTGTGAACATTTTGTCTCTCAACTGCAAAGACACCAACATTTAATCTAACCAGCAATGCCCCTGCCTTGATCTCCTCGTGATAAAAACCAGTGCCAAAAACAGTATTATGGAAAATGCCAATAATCCTCTCCTGAAGCAGACAAACTAACCAAGTTCACCAATATGAAAAAAAAAAAAGTTACTGAGAGTTATTTTCAGTGAATGACAATTTACAAATTCTAGCACCATGAAATAAACCTATTTCCAAACCCGAATCTCACTCTTTCGGAAACACAGTCACTTTTCTGCTAAAGTAACAAGTATCTTAGTGTCCTCTACTTACTCCCACACTACCTTTCCCATGTAAATGCACACACTAACCATAAAAGTCCTACTAAAATAGCATTTTCAGTAAGCTTTATTCATAGAATCATGGAATGGCTTGGGTTGGAAGGGCCTTGTTGAACCTTGTCCCATTGACCTCGGCTTATCGGTCCAGCCTGTTCAGACCCCTCTGTGGAGCCTCCCTAACCTCAAGTAGATCAACACTCCCACCCAGCTTGGTGTCATCTGTAAACTGACTGAGGGTGCACTCTACCTCGTCATCAAGATTGTTGATAAATATACCCAACACTGAGCTCTGGGGAACACCACTTGTGAGCAGCCACCAACTGGATTTAACTCCATTCACCACCACTCTCTGGGCCTAGCCAGCTGTATTTAATCTTCAAAACATGTACTACTATTAGGAAGTAAATTCTGGCTAGGGCTGTAGGACATGATGAAAGACACAAGTAATAGTTCTAGAAAGTCCACTTAGAGACCCATTGTACACCTCATCTCTTGCGAAGCAACAGAAACGCAATGAAGAACACGAACACAACAAGAAGTACAATTGGAAACTCAAAGTCTAGTGTTAATACTAGCTGGAAGATATTCTCCAGTTTCTCTATTACCAGCATAAAACCCACCAGCTGTCAGTAATGTTCAGTCTTTCTTCAGTCTCAATCCTTCATGACTTAAAATTCACCAATCAGTACTTCTGCACACTGAACTCTGAGACAACCTAGTCCTGAAACCCTTCCTATTTCTCCACCCAGGCTGCTCAGAGGGAACACAACAGCACTAGGCAGCTTCTTTGGAAGGGAAACAACACCTCACAGGATCAGCCTGGGAGCTCCATCAGCCCTCTGTGTGTCCTATTTCCATGCCAGTATGTCAAGTTAATGGCAACTGCTATTCATTCTGCTTTTCCAAAAAAAGGCCATTTTAATGGTAAATCCTGTGCAAATGGATAGAATTTAAAAGAGATGCAAGATACAGACAGTGGGACTAATGGTGCAGTTTGGTACTACACGTAACCTCCTCCAACTGAAGAAGGGGTGATAGTTGGAAATTAGGAGAAAATTATTCACTCTGAGGGAGGTGAGACACTGGCACAGGTTGCCCAGGGGGGTGGTAGCTGCTCCATCCCTGGATGTGTTCAAGGCCAGGTTGGATGGGGATTTGAGTAACCTGGTCTAGTGGGAGGTGTCCCTGTCCACAGCAGGGGAGTTGGAACTAGATCATCTTTGAGGTCCCTTCCAACCCAAACCATTCTATGATTCTATGAGTCCTCCCACCCCACTCCCTCAACCACAGACACTATATTATTCTCAGTTAGGAGGTTTTTGTCATGTCAATAAATTGCCCCAACTCTGAATTGATTCAGCTCATCCCATGCACAGGCAAGTGGTGTGAAAGCAGGCTGCAACTGAGTGAAAGCCAGCAAAACCATGGGCAGCACAAAGTGGAACTGGGCTGAGATGTCTCAGATACAACTACTCCCTGGTACAACAGATAGCATGGCTGTTTTGACAGATCCTGCACTCTGCAGAACCCTGGGAATGATATGGTTTACAGAGCTCACCTGGCCAGCAACCAGAAGCACCACATCTCAATTATTTTTGCCTAATAGCATGGAAAAAAAAAATGTAGAAGCCTCTTGTTCTGCAACAAAATACTTCACTGGGAATCAGTAGTATTGAAAGAAGTATCCAAAAATTGATACTTTTCTTTCTTCTTAAATACAAAGTCACCTTTGGAAGCAAAATAGCCTCAGTTTCAACTTCCCGCCTTCTCCAACCATGGCATTTTGGCCAGCCATTCAATAAACTGAACCCAAGTTAAAACCAGCTTGTCTTTGATGACCAAAGAGGTCGAGACCTTTAGCTTTCTCAGGGAAGGGTTTTTTCCAGACCTCGATCATTTCTGTAGCAAGGGTTTTTTAATGCCACATCTGCATTTATCAGGGAAATGAAACTTCAACTGATCCCATGCTTAAGGGAAAATGCTCAATTTTGGTTTCCTGTTGGAAAAGAAAGTGTCTTTTCTTTCTGCACATAAAAAAGGACAAAATTAGTAGGAAAAAAAAACCCTGCCTTGACTTCAGGTGAGTGTCAGTGAGCTCTTAAAGCACTACTGCTAACATCAGATGCAGTGAAGAGCAGAATTTCAATCTGCAGGACCCTTAAAGACCAAGAATGCTGCAATGCCATCTTCATTGCCCATCTGTCCTATCCTTGTTGGACCTTCATACATCTACAGGCATTGCAGATGTACAGATCTCCTTAAAGCACCCAAACGCTGGGAATAAGAGGGGGTTTGTTTCGTTATTTGTGGTTGGGTCTTTTGGGGGGGGAGGTAGGGGTGGGTTTAGGTTTGGTTTTTGCTTTCTTAGCTACTCCTAAATTTATGACTTTCAAGTTTTGGCCTCTAGCATTTGTAGTGTGTTTCCTAACTTTAAGGATCTTGAAAGCAAGGTATGTAACCACAAAAAAGTGTATTATCTAACTCCCATCAGATTCCTGCTCTTTCTTGTTCTCATCACTGATTTATCTCATTGTTTTGAGCCTCTGTGCTTGGACGAAAGAGAATTCTCAGATATTCTCAGAGAATTCTCAGCTACTCAAGATTAATTTCCAAAAGACTGGATTTTTGGCACAGTTTCTATATTCAAAATGATAACATCAAGCAGACCCTCTTTAGTAAGTCCCAATGAGTGGGAAGACATCTTTCAGAAACCTCCACCCTCTTCCTACCTGGGAGGCACCTTCAGCACTCCTTGGCAAACAAGGGTGGAAGAACTGTTTGTTTCTTGACCACGATCAGACGATTTTCTTACCATCCCTGAGCTTGCCCCAAACTCTAGCCATGTCTGCACAAAGATGCTCTTACACATTAGCTCATGCATAACTTTCAGAAGACCCCAGGCTCCATATCCCACATGGCAATGCCATGAGAACACTGGAGGCCCCAGGACCATGCAAGAGTTCAGCAGGAGCTTTCAGGGCTGCAATGCCAGAATCACGGGAAAGGTAGATCCTTAAGTCTTGCTGGAGGTGTTCATGTCCTTGTTTGGATCCCACTGGAGTTGTACAGTGAATTATATATATTGGACTGTGTTTAATCAAGGAAAACCATAATTTAAGAGCTGGATATCATTAAAAGTCCCATACCAACAGGAGCTCTAAGATAAATAACGAATACTTAGAAAACAAGCAAACAGAAAAGGGGTGGAGGGAAAATCTGATGCAGGTTCCCATGTTGTCATGGTGACTTCCCAGCCATTATGTACTTCAGACACATTTAGAAGAAAGCTACATTTTTACCCCTCCCCAGCCAAATAATTCAAGGAAGGAAAGACAAAAATCCTGCTGGCTTGTCACAAGCCAATCCTTTGATCAGGTAGCACGCCTGAGATATTTTCATAGATACTACTACTGTGATTTATTTGCTCAGACAACATGGGAAGAGATATAAACAGAAAATTTAAAGTAATAATCCTTCCAACCCATTTTTCATACAAGATGAGGATGCTGTTGGAAACACTTCTTACCACACTTGCATCAGACAGGTTTCTGCTTTCAAAATATTTAAAAAATAATTATCTACAACATCATTTCATCCTTCCCCATCTGCAGATATTGTTTGCAAGCAACTGGTTTTCTTTTACCAAGTACTACCAGTTCCACACACTACTCTTACCACACATAGCAATGAAATAGCCTTAGCCTGCTCAAATATAATAAAATCCTCTCAATAGCCACATGCAAATGCTGCATAAATATGGATTTTAGAAAGCATGCACCGTAGAGATCATAAAATCAATCCAGCAGGATTGAAGGCAGGAAACATAGCGAACGCTTTACTCCCAGCTTCTAAATCACTCACACTGAGCTGCTAAACATCCCCACTTCTACACCAAGAAAAGGCGAATGCATAATACAGCTGAAGAAGAGGTATCTGCCTTTTCTAAACGATACCTGAAAAGACATTAAAGGCTACATGATAAAGCAAGACCCGCAACAGATCACAGCATGCAAGCTTACCAGCAGCTCACCGGTGCAGCCCACCCAGCCATCTGCCCCTTTCCCCCCCGACGTCAAAGCCGCTTCAGGAAATCATTCGCTTCACAGAAGGATAATTCTGATAACCCCCACCCTCCCAAGTTAATCAATTGATGAAGCAAGACTAGTTTTTCCTTACAATGCAAAAGTACATACACTAGGTCACTCGAAGGTTGCCCCTTCTTCCCTGCTGTAGGGCCTCCCAAATAACAACTGCCCATCCAAATTCAGCTTTTTGTTTTCTCTATATTCATTCAAAGCTGTAGGAATACACTCAGCCCTTGACAATGCCAGCTTGCATGATGAAAGAGCAGAAGTAGTTTTGAGGCTGCAGAATGCCTTCCCTGGGTTACCATGGAAATAAATGTGGAAAGGGGAGGGGGCTTCACTGATGGTAATGCTACTACTCAGTGGAGATGCTTTAAAGCCAGACTGCCTGGGATTGTACACCAGGAGAAGAAAATGTGCCTTACTACTACCACTGTAATTTTACCCGCACTTACTTTCATTTTCACTGAATTTCATCTAATTGAAAGGTATGAAACTTCTCTGAGACGCTGGGAGAACACTGCTTGAGATAAGCATGGTGTAAAAGCCCTTCAAAGAGGAATTGGAGAACTGGAATTTTATTTACATCCTAGAATTTGCACAGATGGGAATTAATGCTTAATCGCAATTAAAAATTGGTTGGCAAGGATGAACCTGTTGCAGAGCTGAGGCTGTACCAAGAATGATTAGTTTCAGGAAGGCTTAATAAGGAGCATCAGCTTATTGTTAAAATACAGGATAGCGTTTCTGCTATGGAAAATTATTATAAATAGTTTGGAACAGACCACCTCAATGATTTTGCTGTCCTTTGGAGAATTGAGAAAAGGCAATCAGCCAAAGCAGGGCAGGCACGGTGACACACCGCTCCATGGCTGCTCCTTCGGCAAGACCCTGACTTTGTGCCAACACCATGCTCTGCTCCTTGGGTCTTGACAGACTTCCCATTAAATGTCAACAAACTAATCCATGGTAGACTGAAGCCTGGCACCAAAATCCTGGCAAAGACGGCCAACAGAATTTCAAGCTGGTTAGATTTGATACAAGTTTAATTTGTTTCAATTCAAGAGCTGTTAGGTCCAGTGACATCAACGCAAAGCTACTGATCAAAGTGCAATACTTTGGTCACAAAGCAACATCAGCTTCAACAGGCACCAGGTGACCATTCACTATTACTAATATATTTAAATTTTTCACGTGAAAAAAGTCGCCATGCACTCCCTCTGAACACAAAGGAATTGCTAAAGTCTTTTTAGTAATAGCCATTAAACAGAGCACTCCACCTTGGCACACCAGACAGACCTCCTCTCTCCTCAGAGGACACCAAGAAGCTTGTGTGACACAACAGACCATTTTGGGCTTGCAAGCACAGCATCTAAAGGTGCTCCACTTCAAATTCCACCATATGTTTACTTATCAGGCTTGTTTAAAAAGTTAAGCCAAGAAGAGAGAAGGTAACAGAGTTGTGGGCCATATAAATGGACCAGCGTGGAGTAAAGCTGAGATGAAGACACTGTGAGAACAGTTAAAAACCAGCTGGGCATGAGGCTTGAAAGACATTTTTTCTCCGTAGAAAAACCCAGCTCTGCAGCTGCCTTCTCCCTGGAGTTCCCTCCTCATCCCCCTCATCCCATGTAGGGGACAAGGAGACCCCCATGAGGTCACAGTGCCCTGAAAGAGGTGGCTGGTATCTCCCAGTCATGCGGAGCCAGGGGAGAACTGGTGAGAGAAGCATCCTAAGCTGGGTCCCTCTCTCATTGCAGCAATTTCTGCCTTAGTTTGAATTGACAATATGTAGCTTGTACAAGAGAATCTTTTCTCTGAGAGAAGAAAAATTAGTATGAAAAAATCTCACAGCAGGAAGATGAAGGAATATTACATCTCTACATCCAGCACCTCTAGAAGACACACTGCTAGTACAGGAGTAGAGAAACCCTAGAGGAATGTAGTCCATCTTCCTGCAAAGCAGAGCGCAACAGACTGACACATATTTCTACCTGTTCTCCTCCCCAGCCACACACAATTTAAATGTTTCTTTACTAGGCTACAAATCCAAAAGCCTAAGACAAGATAAATTGCAACTCTTACTTATTTTATGATATCACAGTAGAGTTTTGCTGATTAAGTGGTACCCAGAGTGTGATTCTCTGCACCCCCACCACTACATCTTTACACTAACAGTAAAGTTTCACTCAAAGCAAAATCCTAATTCCTACGTAAGCTCAAGGAAGAGCAGAACTCCATCTGTCCATGCAACCAGAATCACAGAACTTCCTAGACTGGAAAAGACCTTTAAGTCCAAAGACCTCAAATCCAAACACAGCAAAACACCATAAAACACCAACTGCTACAGGCAAGCAACGGGGAAGAGCTTAAAAAGCTTCAAAATCCAAACAGCCAGAAACCAGAGTAGCCGGAGCTGCAGCCCGATGCCAGAGTGCAGCTCTGCATGGCTCACCCAGCCTAGTCACCCATGTTTCTGGCCATGTCTCCTTACATTGATGCCAGCTTTCCACCATGCCCCTCTCACATTCCAACAGACACGGAGCAGCACAGGATGGGGCTAGTCTGGAGCAACTCATGTATCCATTTCCCAGCTGGCAGCTGCCAATCTGATGGTTTTGTCCACTTGTGTCCTCCTCTCTAGGGACCTGTCAATTCGAAAAAACTGAAAGGAAAAATTAAAAAATACACGTTGTGGAGCTCTTCAGGCCTTTTGTCAACCTGCTCTCAATGAGCCTGTGGTCTGAAGACCAATGAGGGATGGTCAGCACATAAACCTCACCTCCTTGGGACACCAGTTAGAAAGCCACACTGTTGACTCCCAAGGAAGCTCAGCATGCACAGGGAATTCACACAGGGGCAGCTCAGGTATACTATTCTTTTCTTTAAAAGGTAGACTGCCAAGGTAAGAACTGAGGTGCAACAGGAGGCAAAGAAATTGCAGGAAGAACATGCACTGATTACCCAAAGTCCAAGAATATATATATTTTTTATATGTATCTAAAAATCACATGTATCCAGGTATGTATGGAACGGATAGCCAGGAGGTTTCTTCAAAACTCCCTGAACAAATAAAAACGCATTACTGTTTCAGACTTTCCAAAGCTAAATAGACTTTCAGCAGCCTGTATTCCTGTGATGAAGTGGCTAATACCACCGTGCTCAAGGAAAGTAACACACACATCATACCACGTTTCCTAGGAACAAGGCAAGATATCAAGACGTGCAAAGCTGAGGGAGAAAAAAACTCCACAAAACCAAATGGCAGACACTAGTCTTTTATTGAGAAAGAATAAATTGAACAAAAATGACAAGTGAATGGCTATTTATTACCATGTCAGCTTTCTGTAATCTTCCTGAAGCTTTTTATTAGAATTGCTCACGCTCAAAGAAATGAAGAATTAATCTCTCAGTTGCTGCGAGCTTTTAGATTATTGATAACCTCTTGCTGGAATAAGAAAATAGATAATTTTTTTTTTAATTTTAAAGAGTCTGTGCTTTGCTATATGGATTTTTACATTTCTCATGTGAAGATCTGACTGTGTAGGCAGGCAGACAAATCAGGATGGCTTTTTATGAGCCATGCAGGTTTTGAACATATTCCAGCCTCATTCAAGACACTAGAAAGGAAGCTGATGTGATTTCTTAAAACATGACTTTTCACAATCTTAAATTTTCAGTATTTTAAAACTTTTAAAAACTGTGCTCATGCCCAGCATCTCCTCCTCATACAATAGCAGAAAAATTCCTCGTATGCACTAATAAGCCTTAGAGATGCTACAGTAAAAACTACATCTTGTTTAAAATGTTAATAAAAATTTTATGAAACAGCATTTAGCAACAATTTTTGCTCTCCAAATCGGCAATTATTACAGAGCAATGCAGCTTTAAAGCACTTTTGTTCCAACCCATTTGGAGTTTCCTTGGTGGCATTAGGGCAGCAATGGGTTTTTATCATTGTTCAGCTACAAGATAAATTCTTGAAAACCAAAGTAAATGTTGAGAAAATGAAACTAGCTTTGCTGTCAGTCACCTCTGCTGCCAAAATACCCTCCTTTGAAAACTCAGCTTCTTTGCTTTTTAGGCTTAAACTACGCAGAACATTTTGCCCAAGTTGCACAGACTTCTGCAACTTCTTTTAGACACTTCCCCTTAAGATCCTGCAGGAAAAAGAGAGAAGTTTAAATCACTTGCAGGGTGTAACTGGTGTCAAAAGAAGGTTAAACACCCAAATAACTTCAGCTACTTAAACAACAACAAAAAAATATTCAGCAATAAAACTAGATAAACGGGTCTTTACATAAGAGATCTTTGATACATCCATTTCATACTGTGTGTTTAATAAGTGTATTAAATTTCATTGTCCTAGTAATAGATGATTATTATTATTATTATTATTATTATCAACACCAGCAGTGCTGGTAACCACCTCAAGCAGCAAACCCTGGGCTGCCAGAACGGCAGCAGGAGAAAACCAAGAACCCAGCCTGCCAGGAGTGAGGAAGGATTATTCCTGGATGCACAGTTAGAGGAAATCTCTCCGAAACAAACATCAACCTGTGAAGCGCCTTTTTGCATTCTCAATTTATTTCCACAGTCAGTATATGCTTCAAAAATAAGTAGAATTTAATTCTATGAAGTCACTGATGTCAGCTTTATAATTTTTTCCAAAGCATGTAGAAAAAAGCAACACAACTGGAAAGCAGAAACAATACAGCGTAACATGCGTAATTATTCACAGTTGACTCGACAATTTCCAATTTGGTTTTTATCAGGACAAAAACCCACAGACTCATTTCCTCCAGTTTCCAGCAAAATTCATTATTAAAAGACAGAGTTTTAAATAGACCATGACTTCACTCTACAAACAAAGATAGCCTTTGTGTGAGGGGAACCACACTTGTGTACTTTGAGTGGTGCATAAGAGCACGAGCCAGGCCAGCTCTTTCTACATTTTAATGCATATAATTCTTTATTTTTATATATATATATATACACACACACACATGCATACGTATGTGGTTTATATATATATATATAAACACATCTCGACAATGTCTCTACAAACGTAAAAAGAGGTAGTTACTTCTGTTACAGTAATTTTTTATCATTAACTTTATGCATCATGTGCCCTCATGGCCAAGAAGGTCAATGATCTCCTGGGGTGCATGAAGAAGAGTGTGGTCAGCAGGTCAAGGGAGGTTCTCCTACCCTTCTACTCTGCCCTAGTGAGGCCTCATCTTGGAGTGTTGTCTCCAGTGTTGGGCTCCCCAGCTCAAGAGGGACAGGGAAACCGTAGAGAGAGTCCAGTGGAGGCTACAAAGACGTTGAGGGGACTGGAGCATCTGTGTGCTGAGGAAAGGCTGAGAGCCCTGAGACTGTTCAGCCTGGAGATGAGAAGACTGAGAGAAGATCTACTCAATGCTGATCAATAGCTAAAGGGTGAGGGGCAAGAGAATGGGGCGAGACTCTTGTCACTGGTGCCCAGCAACAGGATAAAGGGCAACAGACACAAACTGGAACACAGGAGGTACCACTTAAAGAAAAACTTCCTTTTGAGGTGACAAAGCCTTGGAACAGGCTGCTCAGAGAGGTTGTGGAGTCTCCTCTGGAGACTTTCAAAACACCTGGACACATTCCTGTGTAACCTGCCCTATGTGAACCTGCTTTGTCAGGGGGGTTTGGACTAGATGATCTCCAGAGGTCCCTTCCAACCCCCAACATTTTGTGATCATCTCTTTAAGAGCAGTAGGAATAAAAAACATACTCACAAATAACACATCAATAAACAATTTTCTTCCAAGAAGTCCAATGTCTTCTGCCATAGCAGACAGTGCAAGATAGCAGCTTACTGTTAGTGTAAAGTTCTGAAATCATCCTGATGCTAGAAAGAAGTCTAACAGTAAAAACATGTTCACGGGACAAACTGCAACGAGACACCTTCATTAGAGGCTGCATTTTCTAAAGCTACTACTTTAGGGTGAGCTTCTACTCACCCTCCTGCTAAATCCCAGACAGTCGGTCCTGCAGAATCTCACCGGCATATCATCCTCCCCACAAAAAAATAATAAAGATAAACCCACCAGCAAAACAACCCGCATGCACTGGTGGTTGGGGTCTCCTCCACACAGCTCTAAAGCTGGATGCAACATCTGGATGGGCTTCAAGTGGTGCAGGAGGATGGGAAGGGGCAGTGAAGAGAACAAATCTCTGCAATTAGTGGAACGTGTAGAATTATGATGTAGGTAACCAGACATCTGCATTTTTGTGGATTTCACATGTTTTTTGGGGAAGATGTGGAACAACAGCCTTTGCTCTTGGTGAAAGCACTTTGATAGCAGCTTATTTGACCAGTGTCTAGTTTTAATTTTATTATTACTACAAAAGCACCTAACAATCCCAAAGGAAAGCAGAGCCCAGTGAGACAGGCACTGTACAAACACTCATTAATATCAGACTTTGTTCACAGTGCAAACAAAGAATGCTTGAAAACGAAAGAAAAAAAAGAAAGGGAAAAAAAAATAAGGAAAGTGTTGCCAAGGTTTCACAGCAGGAACAGAACTGGAGCATGGACTCCTAGCCAGTGGTCGTTGTCCCCAGCTCCCATTACAGGGCTGCTGCCCCCTCCGGCGCCAGCGACTGAGCCAGTAATGTCATTGCAAAAGAAGAAAATGAAAAGTAAATGGGAGCCTTTGTTTTCCCACTCCCCAAAGTAAATAAATGAAGTACATGTATTCTTGATGCACACAGCTCCTCACTGGCACAGGGGAGACTGGCACACAGGGAAATTCTTGTGGGAATCCCCAGCTAAAATACTGGCAGAACATTACTGTCACTATAGAAAGCAAATCTGTACGTTAGTCACAGCCCAATGGAAACAGAATACACAATTCTGCAGAAAAAAAAAAACCTGTAAAGGAGCACACAGAGAATAGACACTGTGCAAAGTAGTTAGTACCATAACAGTATTTCATGCAAGAGGTAGTAAACAGAACACAGTATTCTACCAGACAGATTCATTTTGCACTGAGCAGTAAGTATATTTGCAAAGAAATAATTTCCTTAAAAGATTTCAACCAGTGCTTTCAAGCAAAACTTGAAGTCTTTTAATGTGCTTCCTCTTCATGCTTTGCTGAAGGAGGGTCATTCCACAGCTGCCATTACAAGGTTTTCACATTCAAAAGGTCTTGTCCTCCACAAGTGAAAGAGCATTGGATGGACTTTCACAGCTCTATTAAAAATTGCTTTTCAAAGTATCCATTGGCACACAGAAAGAGGCAGGTGGGCTCATATAGATTGATATCAAAGTAATATTATACAGTACAGAAACTGTATTTTTATAAGGATCTATGTACAAATATGAAATGCTCTAAATGGGAACCATTTCTGATCTACATGCCAAAACATGGTAGTTTCTATCAAAGAAATTAAAAGGCTTAACTGAATACATGTACTTAACAGCTATTTTTTAATGAGTAAAGGTGACAGAATCCCACAACAGGAGAGTCTCTCTGTGCTGGTTTGAGGCTCAGCACTAGCCCCTCATGCTTGGGCAGGCAGAAAGTGACACTGCTTTCCTCCCGTTAAACACTCAACTGGACCCATAGGTCTTCTGCTTTCAGTGCATCTTGCTACACCAGGGGAAAAGTTAAAATTGTACTGATACAAAAAAAAAAAAAAAAACACAACCAAAAAACCAAACATCTAGGCATTCCTATTAATTTCTGTATTGCATTCATCAAAAACTGGCACCTGTAGAAAGCTTGGTAAAACTACAATCAACTCAAGCCTGTCATTTCTAGAGCCTTCGTCTTGGATTCTGGAGCGTGTTCAATTACAACGAACCAAGCTTAGATAATCTTATACAGAAGACATAAAAAAAAATCCCAAAGCACTTCATGAAATAACATTTCTATTGACATGGAATAATGTCTCAATGACAAAAATTCAGTCACCTCCCAGCCAAGATTTAGCAGGTTTTTGCCTAAGGGATCCAGACAAAGAAATTAAGTCAGACTGAATGCTTTTGATTTTTGCCAGCTGCTATTTTGCAGCATCCTTATTCGACACTGAGCATGACTACTGGGAGAACCAGAGCCCAGCCTGTGATGCTTTGTACCCAGAGTAAGCTTAGTATTTACAGAAGGATTTACTTTTGTTCTCTTGTTTTTCAAATAGCCATGAAACTACAGCCTCGCTTAAGGAATAAAGTTACCAGTCTCTCTTGTCTTGCACTATCTTGCCTATTTTATGGCACCCAGGGCTTCTATTCTGAATATTGTTCTTTTAAGCACAGCCTCTTGGATGGGTTTAAACGTCTGGCACAAGACAGTCAAAAGAGTTCTTTGTTCTGTCTTGCTGCCAAGAGGTTTGGATTTGGGCTGGTTATTGTTTGTTTGGTCCATACTAATGACATGTTTTAGACAAACATTTGGCCAAGCATTCTTAGCTCATGAAACCCCTTTTTCATGAGGAAATAATTTCATATTGCTAAATGAATATGAAAAAAGAGGATCCCTGTATGGAAAAGGTGGAAAACTACTGTATCAGTTACAAAACAACTTGGACCTGTTAGACCAAGTTAAAAGTGGGGCACAAGTGAAGCAAGGAAAGGCAAACCCACATTCAAAAAATACCCACAGCAAGAAAATATGTGTACTGCTGGGCCAAGCAAATAACCCATGTCCCTAGGGTTATTTCCAACAGTACTAAAGCAGAGCTTCACACAACCACCTTGGGACTGTAGTCCCACTGTACTCTTCTCCAACCTGTAAAATGCCATTTTCCACACAAGTCAGCTCAAGCTTGTATTAAGCTAAATATTTTGCCTCCCTTGGAACTTTACAGCCTTCTGCCTGCCTTCAGGACATGTTCATATCCTCTTCCACCACAAAGAACACTGTTTTATGTGCTATATTTTGTCCCCTTCAGTAATACACCTCAAGAAGATTCTGGATTTTTTTTTTTTTAATGAAATAAGCTGCTTTAAGAAGGACAAGGGATTTTCTTGCAGCAAGACTCACACAGCAGCCAGAACCCAAGGACTGCTGCTACTGCTTCCACAAACACATCTTGATGTGGCTCCTCCAGAGCCCCACAAACACCCAGTAACTGCATCTCAGGCAGCAATACTCTGCTGAAATTTAGGAAGTTGAGCTTAAACAGATGTTTATTCAAGGCTGAGGTTTATCATCTATAAATTTGTCATGCTTGCTTAGCTTTGCTTCCAGTTAGGGATGGATAAACTTCCATCACCTAATTGCAAACCTCCTTTGAGCACACAGTTTAAAAGTTCAGTTTGTCTGAAGTTTACTGCTTTATATTTTCCATTTAATTATTTTATGAGGTTTTGAGACAAAACTGAAAAAAGAGCTGACCACAAGCATTACAAGAAAAGAAAAAAAGAAAGAGGAAAAGTGAAAAACAAGTGATTTGAATGACAGATGAAAACAAAGAGGGAGGGCAGCAGGTCAGATGACAAACGCTTACCACAGCCTGCAGACTATTTCATCCCAGCTTAGCTTTTGTGCAATCAGAATTCCTCTATTTTAATACACTGCCCAGGTACAAGAGGTGAAGGAAGTAAAACGAGAAAAGAGATGAGAATGTGTTTAGTCTGTGCACAGGATAAAAGACAAAAGGAAACTCAGTTACAAAGGGTACCAATTATTTAATTCAATTTTGTCAACCTTCCCAACACAAACTTTAATGTTCCCCCTGACATTCAAGAGCTTTCCAAGCTGTGTTTAGGGTTGTCCACTTCCCATCTAAATGGAGGTACACTGACAGTCAGGTCATGTGGCATCTCACACGCCTTTACAAATGACCCTTTCTTAACTGTATTTCAAAACTGATCCTAGACCAACCCTTTGATTCAATAAGGCAGCATTTGAACTTCTCCCTGGACTAAAGACAATGTATATAATCTGAAAAATGGGCACAAATCCATGAGCTACATGCACATCTACAAGTGGAACAGTTGCAAGACTTCTTCAACATCTGCTAAGCCATCCCCAGGTCTTCATTAAGAAACATTTTTCCTCTTCACTTCTCCTGTTCTCTGGATTATTTGCCCTTTACTAGTTGTCCAGAGAGAGAGTAACAGGTTAGGTATTAAAACAGACAAGGTAGACTAGTTTATCAGGTGTGTCTGATTAATTTTTACTAAAAAATATAAGAAACAAAAATACTGGGTAGTTAATAAACCCCTCAGGAAATGCTCAATTTTCACTTCAATCAAACCAGTACAGTTTCCAAATCCTGGGATTATGCCCCAACGTGTCAGATTGAAAATGCCTGCAATGTAAATCAGATGCTTAATAAATATAAAAGGAAATACAAATAAGTTACCTTGGAACACGTGAGGCACAGCTGTGGATTTATGTTTTCGATTGGGAGAAGAAACGTAGTTCATGTGCTAGCTACTTCTGTTGTGTTATTTTAAAGACAGTATCACTAAAATGTTAGATTAATCTTAAAGTTTTCGATTAAAATCACCAGTGAGGCATATTACTGCAAAAAATCACGGTGTCATTGATCTCATTGCTCAGACATGGTAAATGTGACCCATCTCACACTTCCCTCAGATTTCTAAGTGGTTTTGCTGCCACCTTTAGCCTTCTCATTCAGCAAAAGCATAATTTCTAATAACATTTCTAATAATGATTGTGGTTTTATTTTCTACACAGTTTTGTTCAAAGCCTTTACAAAAAAGACTCCCCTCTATTATTTTTCTTTTCTTATGGGCGTATAAACCCAAGTAGAACATATAAGCTTATCTGATACACACCCCTCAAATTTTACAATTACCATATGAAAACATTTTGGAAATAAATTGTTCTGAATTTTGCTCTTTTTCTAAATCACAAAGGAATACAGATTTTTTTAAATGCAAGAGCACTCATCTTTTACGCATCAAGTGTCATCTGGTGGACTGACACAGAACTGCACTGAAAGTAATGGTGCCTTAAAGCCAATTTTACAAGGGAATTCAAAATAAACAAACTGAGCAGAGATAATATTTACCTATAACCTCAGAGATGCAAATAAGGTAAGTAGAAGCCTCTATCAGGTGCAGGTGTTTAGAGGAGGATCAGCCATAAGACTCCGATAACACATCCACGGATTTGATGGGCTTACCTCACTGAAATTCAGAAACTCCACTTATTTATGATTTACTGTCTGAAAGCTACTAAAAAGCTGTATGTCTCCAGCAAAGATATATAAAAAACCCTTAGACAAATTAATTATAAAAATTACATTGTTTTAATGTAATCCAAGGTTCTTAAGTAACTCCCTGAATCTAGAACTGGAGCTTTAAGGGCAAATATTCATCTTTGGTGATATGTCAAACTGTTATCCCTCATGGGGAAAAAAAGAAGACAAAAAAAGAATAAAAATAAGAATAAAATATCAGATGTCCTAATCAAGGCCAACAAGGCAATGCTTTAAATAAAAGAGCAAATACCTAACTAGAAACCAAACTTCCTATTTCTTTCTGTGCCTTTTCAACACACATTCTGGTCTCCTCTCTTTAAACCAAGATTAACTACCTCTGACATGGTAATTTACAAAAATATATATCTCCTTTCTTATCACTGAAGAGAAGATACTGAGCCAAGAATAGAAACTACAACAAACTCCTAATGAAGCTACAGAGAGAGGAGGGGGGAAAGGGGAAAACGTCTTTGCCAGGATCACCACCTTTTGGTTAATCTTTTAAAGTTAATCTTTTGATTAACTTCTATCAGTTTTAATGCTTCAACTCTAAAAGTAACTCCCCCTCAACATATGTATTTCTTTAAAGACATGGATTTTGAGATACATTACTTAAACTTGATATGCAAACAATGGGGCACCTTCAGGAAACACTCAAGTTTTCAGGGAGAAGAAGAGCGTTCATCAAGTTACAAGGTAGAACAATCAGCAGTATCTTCCTGGCTTTTCAAACAATTTCATCACTTGCTGTGGCAGATCATGGTGATGAATAGCAATAAAGAGACTTTTAACTGTTTGAAAACACTGCAAAATCCAGCTGCCAGAGAAGGCAACCCAATCCTCACACCATGGCTCTGTCAAGGCCTAGAGAAGTTAGGCTCCATCAAGTTCAGGTATTAATCCAAAATTCACTTATGAGCAAAGTACACCTTTTGGATACAGAAATCAATCCTCTCTCTGACATTCCTCATTTGGGATCAATGGTTTGGACAGAGAATATGGGCCAAGACAATTGGAGCCTTGGAGCATGGCCCTAGTTGTGTCCAACTCTGCTGTGTCACCATCCCCATGTTAGTTCTGACCAGAGAGCTCCTTTGAAGACAGCCTCCCAACTCCCCTCACCCTACCATGTTTTGGTTTGTAGCTCAGCAGAGTCTTGGAGCATCACCTGGACTCTCTTTAGAGGAAATTAGATTAGAAGAGACATACAATGAGAACATCTAGCACACAACAGCAGCTCAGGGGCGTTCGGTTTGCAGGGCCTACCTAGAGCTGATCTAATGTAAAGCACTTCGAACATGCAGGGCAGATGTAGGGTCTTCAGCACCAGTGTCCTTCCATAGACCAGCCTCTACAGGCTGCATTTATTGCTAATGGAGACACAGCCAACATGGGCTAGTTTTCATCTCTTTGATATTTTTAACCTAAAAATAAATGTTTTACCTAAGCAAAACCTACTGCTAAGCATTACAAACTAAGAATACATCCTAACAAGGGCAATACAAACTGGAACTGCTTCTTCCTTCTGAACCAGAAACAGAAATATTCCAAGAGTGGTTTACCTGTCTTCCCTACTAGCCAAATCCAGCCTTCCCCCAAACCTGACACAAAAATGAAGCCAACCATTGCAGTCTTTCTTTTTTTTTTTTAAAGCAAAGTCCAAGCTATTTAGCAGAAGGAGAGAGCAAGCTTCTCAGCAGGGACTGTTTAGCTTCGCATCCCAAGTCGCAGCTGCCATTGATAGATGCTGATGCATGGACAGCGAGCTGATCCATCTGACTGCACGTGAGACACTATGTTCACACACTCTAAACCACGTTGAGGCCTTCAAGATTATCCAAAATATCAACAGACCTAGTTCTTCATGCAAAGAACTGCCTTGGCAGTAACAAGCTAGCCTAGATTCAACCCAAGCTTTTGGGCAGCCTTAAAGTTGTCCAAGTCCAGCAGGGTTTTACACGCAGTTCAAATAACCTAATCCTCTTTTTTTCAGATTCTAAATAAAGTCCTCAACTGTCCCAGATGAGGTAAAGAATAGACAAAAAGCTTCAACAGATCAGAGAAAACAAAGTCAATCCCCTTCTCGACTTTCTCAATAGCTGTCACAAGTCCAGCTGAGCTGACAGAGAACAAAATGCATGACCTCAAGGCTCACTTAAAAGGTTCATAATCAGATTAAAGTGCAAGTACTGTATACTAACATCTAAAGGTTCTGTTGTTTAAATTACACAACATAAGTCACTACTTGAAAGGGGTGTCAAGGTTTAGGTTCAAACCAGGACAGGGGGTAAGTTTCTGGTTCTCCTGATTAAAACTGTCAAGTGCAAAAATGTGGTCTGTCACTACAGAAAAAGCTGAAACAACAGTCACTCAAGCAGCACCTTACCTCCCAGTAACCTCTGAACTCCACATCAAGCTGTTTTGAGTGAAATCTAAAAGCGATACTTACAGAAAGTAAGAAGGTTAAATATTCATTAAAAAATTAAAAGTAATAATAATCAGTATACTGCCCATGCATGCACTCCTGGTGCTCTAAGGTGGACATATGGACTTGCTATTAGTCCTAGAAGAATAAAAAGCACCTAACTTGGCATATATGAGGAGCCCTCTTCCATGAACTGCAGCACAACGATGGTGCCAAAGTCAAGTTATGCGACAGCTCAAGGCACCAGAATGTCTTCATGCATTGCCAAGTAAAGCCACTTCAATGCCATGTCTTCATACCCCATTAGGGATTACAGACCCTACGTTTAAGGGCATGGAAAGAAGATGATTTATGAGATTTACAAGAATTAGCATGGCTATATCTAGAGCTTCCTACAACACCCACTTTTTCCAGTATAGGAGATCTGTGGTCTTCTGAGGGCTCAATTAAATGCCAGTTTATTCAATACAAACAGACATAACTCTATCACGACACCAGCTTCCTGCTACAGAAACCTCCTCCTGACATACATCTTAGAGTTTCCTTAAAACACATATTTCTAGGGTTGCCTTTATTGTTAGTGCCAAGTGTGCTGTCTGCCAGCACAAGAGTAACTTTGGCTTGCAATGGGGCGGTGGGAGGGAAGCATTCCTCACAATATTAACAATTAGGAGCACTTGTGAACAGCTGCAGAAATACCTCTGTATTTCTATAAAGACAGAAAATGCTTTTCTTCTCTTTAGACTTGATTAGCCATTACAAGATGTCAAGACAACCTCTGCTACTGCTATGACTCCCTGCAAGACACTCAGAATTACTAAACTACAGTTTAGAGTACTCTCCACTGAACAAGACCACTGCAAAGCTCCTTTCTGTGACAGAACCCACATCTCCCCACTTTTCCATCCAGCGTCTTACTTCTCCCACTGCCCTCATAGGTATATATGTAACCCCCTGGGCCACTGATCATAAAACATCTTACATTCACCACAAGAATGACCAATACCTTTGACTGCTGCAATTTTTCCTCATCTCCCATGTTCAAGTCTTTCTAGATGTATCCATGTTCTTCATGAGCTGAACCACAAATGCAGTCTCTTAAACTAATTTCCATTGTAATGAACTCACGCCCATCTGACAGAGAGGAAAATTAAGGGAAAAAATAAAAAAGTTTTGTTCCTACTTTTATTTTCCCATTGGAACAGAGGAGTGTAGCAGACAGTAAACACTTCTCCCTGTCATTTCCTGCTCTTATTGACCAAAGGCCGTCGTGCCACCTAAACGATAAAATCCTTATCAAGCCTGTAATTAGAGTGGAAAAGACAGTAGGAAAACAACTTATAATAACCTGCTTTTTTTTCCCTAATTATTTTTTCAACATATCAATATCATTAACTGTCAAGTACCCTAGACCTTAAACATTGACATTACTTTACAACCTGTATCCTCAAACACTTTTAAAAACAATCTAAGGATAACCCAACATTTGAACATGAAGGAGAGAAAACCCACGCCATGACTCGCAGCCACTTCTAAGTTTGGTTCAGATCTCTGAGCATGCTTATAACCTAAACCTGAGTGAAATAAAGACCAATTTTCTTACAAAGTTGGATATCACTGAACTCAGAAGAACCTTTTTCTTTCCCTGACAAAACACTGTTCAGTATTTTCTCTTCTGCTGTACTGGGTATGCTTGGTATGGTAGAGTACCTAAAAACAGAGTATCTGCGCTTGTGTTTGAAGTGTCTTCCCCAAAGCCATGAGACTAAAAAAAATCACTGTGTAGAGAGCAGAAAGCCTTCCACTGTTGATGACAATCCAGGCTACATGATAGAGACTATGGAGTGCCCTGGCTTACAAACACTCCAAGCCCATTTTGAATAGTGGTTTAGCCAACCTGAATACAGAAGACAATGTTCCTTTTACAGTGGCAAATCCATCCAAGCATCTCACAACACAATGCATCTAAAGCTGAGCTCACACTGCCAAGGATCCACTGCTTGCCTCAACTAGGGCCAAGGTATTTCATCATTCATACAACAGATAATACAACTTTTGAAGGCCTTCTTAAAAAACACATACAAAAATATCTCCATACCCCCAAAACACTGCTTGTAATGAAGAGAAAGATAGATTTAGATTAGTCATTAGGAAGAAGTTCTTTACTATGACGGTGGTGAAACACTGGAACAACATTGGAACAGGCCGCCCAGAGAGGTGGTGGAGGCCTCATCCCTGGAAACATTCAAGGACAGGCTTGGTGAGGCTCTGAGGAACATGATCTAGTTAGAGACATCGCTGCTAACTGCAGGGAAGTTGGACTAGATGACTTTGGAAAGTGCATTCCAACCCAATGCATTCTATGATTCTATGATTTTGCTCTCTTCCCAGCCAGCATACCCCGACTACCCTCAGCCTCATTCACCTCTTCAGCCCTGAAGAGCCAGTTCCTGACTACCTACAAGTTGACTTAGCAGAAGAGACCTTGAGGAGCACTCCTCAAGGAGTAGGCTAGCAAAAGGAAACAATTCAAATTTAAACACCAATAGTTATTTTTACATGGTCAGCATGACAGAAGTGGAGGGAAAGAAAAAACTGTGTTCGTGTTAACCTTCCGGAAAAGCTACTGCATGGGAACTGCTTCAGAAGCAGCTCTGCCTGATGAAGTGTGAATCTGCCAATTTGGATCACATATTTAGAAGACAATTGTCAGCACTGAAAAACAGCCTGTAAGGAAGTCATATTCCTCAGTGCTCTCAAGAGAGATTGTGTTTCAATTTGTACCAAAAAAACCAAACCCAAATAAAAAAAACAAGCAAGATTTCATTTTGACAGTCAACAAAAACTGAAAATGCATTTAACTTGATTTTTGCCTTTATATTTGGACTACATAGAGGTGAGATTTCATGGGTGGACATTAAGAGAGAGCAGCAACACTGGTCCATTTAGACCAGCTCTAAATAATATACCAGATATATTGTTACCTTTACTTAATATGCTACATACTTCAGCCAAGGCACAGCACCAAGTACTGTCATCATCTAACTTCTACAAACACTTCTAAACTCTCTAAAATTCTGCTTGGAGAAAGCCTCCACTGAGTCTATGCTACAGACCCTACATAAATCAGACTTTTATCATGACTGCCATTAAATAAACATAAAAATAACAATGCAGAAAAAATGCAGACTTCCAGTTTTTGTTGGGTTTTTTGTTTAAACAAACTAGCTCAAATCCTGCAATTGTGAGATTGAGCATGGAGCTCTTAAAAATACATTTAATGTATTTTAAAAGGAAGGAAAAAAAAGATACTACAGTGTAATCAATATCAGCAAGTTTAAATGAAAACTCTACACACCAACTGGGTACAGGGAGTGGGGACAACTTCAGAGTCAGCTAAATACAATCTCTTTTAGTGTGACTACCCCTCAACATCTGGCAGCAGCAGCATCAGGGGTAAAATTTTAAAATTCCTTTGGGTCATGTCTTTTAACAGTAAAGTTGATGAAAAACCAAAAAACCAGAGCATTCTGCATACTCTGCTTTTAAGTGAAATTAAGGACAGTCTTCTCTTTTGCATCATTACCCCAGACTGAAAAATAATTATTTTTATTTTAAGGTTTGCCATATGCCTTTTCGGAAAGGATCACCGCTGCAGGCATGATCATTGACTTAAAAAAACCACCCAAACTTAAACCACCATTAGACTGTCAAGTCTTAAAAAAATAAACAAACAAAACCAAAATGGAAGAAATTATAGTGTCAAGTTACATTTTAACTGCTCCGCTTTTATATCTGTGCTCCCTTTGAAAGTCCTGACCAATGTTGTAAAAAGAAAAACTTCAATTACATTCCAACAAAAAGTATTTTAAGGACTTCAGTGCAAGTATTTTTAGAAACTAAGGCACACAACATTTCGACATTTTAAAATGCATTTCAAAATACAGATCAATAGGAGATATTGATCTACTAACGAAATGGATATTAGATGAAGCCTCATCTTTTTTTCCCCACTACATGGTGGAATGAAAGAAACCATTTGTTCTCCATTGCAAGACAGAGAAACATAAGTTCTAGGGGAAAAAAAAAAAACAACCAACCAAAACAAAACCAAAACCAGGGAAACAGCAGCAAAATTGTGTAGTTCTCAAACCTGCACACACATGATCTACCTAAACCTGAAGGTTTCGGATTTAAAACCCAAAGTTGCAGAGGGCTGAAAGTACAACAGTGCATTTTTGCAGTCTGACCAGCAGAAGGATCTGAAGATCAATGCTAAGTTAGCCTCTAACTGCAGGAACTTGTTCTTCATTAGTTTTTAATACACTGTCAGGCAAGCAGATGCCACAACAGAAACACATATTGGAAAGAGGAATATCCTCAAGGTACCACAAAGGTGCAACATGTCAAGAGAGGCAGAAGACCAAGAACAGCGAGAAATGGAAAAAGCAAGTGGGAGGCTGATGCTGAGTCCCATCAGTAGCACACAAGGGCTCCTCAGTCATCCTAGAGTGGGACAAACAGGATTTTGAGGTTTATCCAATTAAGATGATGGAATAAATCAGGAGACAGGATAATCTAATGCGTTTGTCAGATTTGGAATACACTCTTAGCAGCTGATACCTGTGTGGTTGGGAGACCCAAGCAATGTAGGCACAAAAGCAGAGGTAGCAGAAATCAAATAGCCGCGTTTACAAAGCTGTGCTCTCAAAGAATCATAGAAGGGACCTCAAAGATCATCTAGTTCCAATCCCCTTGCCATGGCAGGGACACCTCCCACTAAACCAGGTTGCTCGAGGCCCCATCCAACCTGGCCTTGAACACCTCCAGGGATGGAGCAGCCACAACTTCCCTAGACAACCTGCTCCAGTGTCTCACCACCCTCAGAGCAAAGAATTTCTTCCTAATTTCCAATCTAAATCTTTATGTTTAAGTCCTTTAAGAGCACTACACCACAAAGCAAAACCAAAGCACACCTCTTGGTGCCAGCTATTCCATAACCATTTCCTACCAAGTTTTTCCCAGCTGAAGTGGTGGCTGTGGCCAGGGACAGAGCTTGAAGCCTGGACTAGATGGATGACGAACACAGCAGTTCCCTTACCCTCAAATTCCACAGTTTCTTTGTCCTAACAGGAGGATTAGCCATTTTTAATATAACTTTTGGGACTTGCACAGTCTTGGAAGTAAAAAAAAATTTAGACTATCCTTCCAAGTGAATAAGAAAAGCATCTCTTCTGCATTTCGAGTGAAGCAACTTTTTTGACTGCACAACCATCAAAATCAAGCAGCTGTAACTCCAACCAACAACCCAAATCCAACAACTCCAGACAGCACAGATGAGACAGGCTTTTTTTTAAATTTTCCTGTTTCAAGGAAACCTTATTCACCCCCAGCTGTGAACATATGCACCTCCATGAGTAAACTAGGAATGGCAAGACATGTATCTGCTTAAGAAGAAAAATTTAAAAGAAATTTATCAACTGCATAATGATTAGGGGGAGATTACAGAATTCCAGCATTGTAGGAGTTGGACGGGACCTCTGGAGATCATCTCATCCAAACCCCCTTCCAGAGCAGGATCACTCAGAGCATGTTGCCCAGGATTGCATCCAAGCGGGTTTTGAAAGTCTCCAGAGATGGAGACTCCACAACCTCTCTGGGCAGACTGGGCCAGGCTCTGGCACTCTCAAAGAAAAGAAGTTTCTCCTCGTGTTTAGATGGAACTTTCTATGTCCAAGTTTGTTCCCTGCAACTTTAATATTTGGCTCTGCATTTTTACAGCCAAGAAGCAGGCTGTAAGAATTTCAATGCCAATCAGTAAAACAGACCCAGGAGGGCTCAGCAGGCAGCACTGTTGGCTCCTCCATGGGAAACTTCACGGCAAGTGAAGAACTCCCACAGCTGATGGGACAAAGCCAGGAGGTGGCATGCCTGGCTCCAACAGCAAACTGGAACAGCTGGGATTTTCCTCCAGGCAAAACCCACTCACCCTCAATCACAGGCTTTGCAGGTATTCAACAAACAGGGGGAAAAAACGTAAACAGAAAAACAATATATGCTACTTCAATGCAAAGCACAACAGTTCTAACAGGTAGCTACACGCTGGTACAGCCGCGGGGCCAGACCTTTAATCAGCGTAAGGTATTGCAGGTTCAGCCACAGCTCCAGTAGAACCGTGTCTAATCACCAGCACAGATTCAGCTGTGGGGACACAATTCCTTTTTCTGTTAAATGTATGGGGGAATACAAAACACAGTCGGCGCTGGCTTCTTCAGCTCTCCATGTGTGCTCCCGGCAACTTGCTGGCAGCAACACGGAAGCTGCAGTATCTAGCCCAAGGGCCAGACCACTACCTCAGGGCTCCAAACAGCCCCAAGCAGTGTGTCAGAGATTGGCTCTGGAGAGGAAGCTACACCAGTGTTCAGCCTCTGCAGAGAGCCAGCATGAGAAACCTGCCTATGTATCCCACAAAGGGTGTGAGAACAGAGTTCACTGGCACTCTCTTCCTTTCCCAAAAATGGTTCAGCCAGTACAGGGCACGCTGCTGGATAACAACCATAAAAACCTAGAAAACAGAAACACGGGAGGCTGGGATCTGGTGGTATTCTCATCCACTGGGTTTGGGGGAGATCGCTCCTTCCTAGCCTTATTTATTCTGTTCTGTTGTTCTGTACCGTGCAGAACTTTTCCTTTATTTCTGCAGTGTCCAAATGTTAATTTTAAGCAGTGTTCTGCACAAGCTTCCTCTTTCACAAATTTCAGAGTACTTAACTAATTTTGACTTTAAACCCTCTTTCTTCAAATACCTTCCTACAACTCCTTTCGATGTTTTTTGCATTGTATTCACCAGCTCTTCCTTTGTTTCCATCTCAGTCAATACAGCAATGTTTTTTGGAGTGACAACCAAAATACACCAAACAGGCGATTCCTACCAAAGATGGTGAAGCCAGATTTGGAGGCTTCTTCAGGCTTCCTTTCCCCACTCCTTGCTCAGACCCAATGTCTGGTACAGTAACTTTCACCCTGTTCCAACATCAAGGCCCAAAATGATTGCTGAAGTAGCAAGAATCTCATGAATGTAAATATTTGCCCAAGGTTAAATTATCAAGTGAGAACTTCTGCTCAAAGCCTGCAAGCTCAAAAAGAAAGAATAAAAAGAGGCCAAGAGTTTAAGAAGACTAGAGCCCAGTGTTAAATTCCTTCATTATAGTCAGACACCTGCCCGCTTTTTAGAAGTCTAAAATAAACAGGAGAAATATCTGATATCCAAGCAATATTTAGATGTCTCCCTGCCTCCCCAAAATACTGGGACTACTGGGATCACTGGACTTTTAGAAATCAGATTATTTAATATGAAGGCTGGTAGCCTTCTCAGATCTGCATATAGACTGCCACGATGACATATACTGATGACAGATACCTACACTGCACGCAAACACTCCATCTGACAGACAGAGGTTGAGCTTCCAATAACAGGCTGACATCTAAGCAGAGTCCAAACTGCGTTTTAGCCTTTCACATTAATTAACCAGCTCAAGGAGTACCATAAATTAATAGCAGAGCCAAAGAATTTCTAAGCAGCAGCTTCAAATTCATCTCTGAAGAAATTCAAGACCTAGGATTATCTTTCTGTTGAGGTTTAGGTTCAATCCACCAGGCCTACAACAGATGCTCTCTGTTAACCCCTCTCCCCCTACAAAATAGAGGAAGAGAAAGAGGGTAAGGGAGAGAGACTTATGGATGGCCCTGCCTCCCCTTCCAAATGGGAGAGGAAAGGAATGAGAGAGAGGCTTCTGGATTAGAAAACTAAAACAGCTTTAACGAAGATAATAATGATATGGGATATATACAAACATACACAAAACCAGTATTGAACCCAACCTCCCCCTGATGGCAGTTATATCACCATCACCACTGAGGCTGTAGCAGGCACTGGTGAAGTCCCAGACTGGGCTCGGCAGCAGACAGGAACCGAGTTCAGGAGCTGATTTCAGGAACACACAAATCAGTATTAAAGGCAGGGCCAAGAATCGAGGGCCAAAGGGAAAGGTCCCGAAGGCAAGAAGGCCCTAAGGGAAGCAAAGGTCAGCAGAAGGGTCCCAAAGGCAAATGGAAAGGGCCAAGACCCTCATGATCCCTCGGTTTTATACTGAGTATGACGTATATGGGATGGAATACCTCATTGGTCGGTTTAGAGTAACCTGTCCTGGCCACTTCTCCCCTCAGATGTGGCCTTTCACTTTGTGCACCCCCTGATGTGGTACATGAGAGTTAGCAGTGACCTTGGTCTGCACACCAACCCTTGGTAGGAACTCTAAACATCAAGCATTATCACTGTTAGAAGCAGACACTGTCTGCAAAAACATGCTGTTAGCTTCAGAAAGTGCAATTAGTTAGCAGAGACTCAGATGAAAAGTAAAATCATTGGGCAGAATTGGTTTGGTTCTAACTCAAGCCAGGACAACCGTGTTGTATCTTATAGTATTTTCTGATCTTGTCTATTCTATTCTGTGTTACATTGTATTTTGTGTTGTATTGCGTATTGTGTTTTGTATTGTTTATTGTATTGTATTGTGTGTATTGTACAGCATGGTATGGTATGCATTGTATTGTATACCCTACGTGGCTGTTCTTGACCACAGGACTGGTCCTGTGGGATTTTTCTTTGTATGACTACATACATTTTCACTGGAAAATACATTAATATTCTTTGGTGAAGAAATCAAAGTCTTGCTTTCCTTCAAGAATATGCCTTAGCCCCTAGACTGTATAAGCCTGTTTGTTCGGTCTGCTCTTGTTATTCACCTTGTGTTATGCACTGTAATTTTTATTGTATTTTATATTTTTTGTTATAAATATTGTATCATATAGTATTTATTGTATGTATTGTGTTGTATTATTTTGTATGTATTGTATTAATCATACATATTGTATGGTTTGGTATTACTTTTCTGGTGTGTATTGTATTTTGTATTGTATCACATCTTTATTTTTTATTGTGTTTTGTCTTTCACGGTCTTGTATGTGTTGTCTTTCATTCTATAGTATGGTATGTATTCTGTGGCTTGGTATTTCTTGTATTATATGATAAGGTATGTGTCATATGTTATGTATCATATGTATCTTGGTTTGCATTACATTTATCATATCGTTTGTGTGTATTATATATGTAGTATTTTGGCT
>JAVSBS010026263.1:146899-173378 GCA_033124195.1 Coracias cyanogaster | reverse complement strand
TCATACTGTCTGGTTGTGAGATTCATCCATATGTCAACTTCAATTCAGGGCCTATTGCTCAGGCCCTAGCACTTCACAGTACAAAGCATTAAAACATTTGTTATAATATTTAAGGTATGAATGGCCTTTGGCAATCTTCTTCAGCCCACTGCTTTGCTATTCTGCAGCCTCAAAATTGTGCTAGACAGATGCTTTATTGCTCTGATATAAAAGTAGCTCTGCTCAAAGAGGAGGAAAAGAAAAAACACCTAAGTTGCTCTGAAATGAACTGAGAACATGTTTCTTGACTATATCAAGACTGGTTTAATTACTTGGTCAGAGAAGTTGGTAACAGGAATAACACTTAACATAAGTAAGATCTGAGTGCTAAAAAGTGAGAAGCATATTCAGAGAAGAAGGAGTTACAAAGATACCTGTGCACATGTATCTGAAGAACCCTTACAGCATCGCAACTGAGGGGCGTGTTTGAGTTGAGCTGAACATAGACCATTTCTTATGAAATTTGCTTAACTTACTGAAGATCTATATCCACTGCACATGAAGACTGACATTACTGCTTTAACTTAATATTCTACATTCTTAAGCTACACAAATTAAAGAAGCTGAAGCTGGGCCTTAGTATTAGGATGAACAGTATGCATGGGAAGGCAATGTGATCCCTCAACACAGGCAGAAATAAGAGGGTTGGAGCTCAGTGCTGAGAAAATGAACTTCAGTTGTCTCAAAGATTGGAGATGACCAGTAAGTCCTGACTGATTATTATTTTGGGAAGAATACAAGAGAAAGAATTGTGCAGAAAGGAGCACTGCTTTCTTCTGATAAAAAATGAAGTAAAGTCACATTTTCCTTCTGAGGATTATGAAGTAAAATGCCACCTACATGCCAATTAAAAACCCAGTTCTAATTTCACCATAGTCCACATAGCTTGAGGAGTAAATACAGATTGGGGGGCGGGGGGGGAAGGGTGGGAGATATTTATGAAAGAAACTAGTACAAAATGTCAGTGCAGTCCCTGGTGTGTATAGTTTCAGTGCGTATAGTTCTAGTGAAACAGGAAAATAAAAGAATCAGTGCTCAGCTTCTAGATAGCTCACATCAGTCAAAGATGTGGCACAGAAATCTTTAACATTACAACAACTCCCCACAATGACTAACAAAGAGAAAAGTAACTCTATGCCTAAAAGGACTGCTAAGCAAAGTACATCAAAGAGAAACTTCCTGCTTGACTTTTAAAGCCCTGGAAAATAATAATTCTATTGCTACTTTTAACAAGGTCTGGTTGCTGCCAATATCAGTAATAAACAAATAAATAAATAATCATCTGAAAAGAAAAAAAATGGAGGTGAACCATTGATAAGATAATAACTCATTCTCTAGTTAGTTAACTGACACCATGGAAACTGTTGTTTAAAGCCTTTTCAGAGCTCTTGGTACATCACAGAAAAACAAGAGGGGTAAAACCATGACCTGTTAGCTGCTCATCTGAAGAACCAAACCTGCCTTTCTGCCCCTGGCAAAGCAAGGAGCAAAAGGGGAGATGCCTAGAAAGGAGATACTGACTTACTGCGTCCTGCAACTTTTGGAAGTACTTCAAGTTAAATAGTTACTTTAGGAGGTAGCAGGGGTGAGTATTCTTCATGCATATTGAAGGTGATACTGAAAGGTAAGAATAATTATAAAGCTAAGTAGAGTGAAGATACTTGAAAATCAGCTTGAATTACTAATTGTGATACAGGAAAATAATCTGGAATATGTAGGGAGAGCTTTCAATTAGCAATTGCCCTTTGAGTTAAAAGGAAAGTTACTTTGCTTCAGAGTGGATGACAACTGCATGCACAGAACTGGTCCAAGGATCACTTTCTGTCCCCAAAGGCCTTTTTGTATCTTCTAGTCTAGCTGCCTCCAGCTGGCAGGCTTTCACATAACCAAAACTGGCATTTGATCTTCAAACCAGTACGATGATGGGTAGCAATTTGTGTCAATTATGACGACAGTATTTGAGCCTGGAGAATTTAGGCTCCTGATACAGTTTCAATATCTTATCCTAGCAGTTTCAATTTTTTTTCTCTTTGAGCTTATTGAAGAGTCAATTATTGATACTCTTTAGCTTCCTCTCCAGCAATGCTGCTGGCATGGCAGGTAAGACTTATCTCAAGCTACCTCAACATTTCCTCTGCAAAAGTAAACTTCCTGCTCACTTTGTAACAGGTCTTTTAACACATTAATAATGACTGAATCCATTATGATCAATGGCTGAACAATGAATATCAAATGACTTCTCCATTATTAAGATCATTACAGGACACTAGAGGTAACTGTTCAGTGCCATTTACAGGAATTTAGCTGTATGATCCCTTTCTCTCTTAATAGGATTTCTATGACTAAAACACCCCAAATCACACTGCATGTTTAACGTGAGGTTCAGTGATCTTACAGTTTATACTATAAAAGATCTTGTAAATCAATAGGGCAATAATATGTATCACTGTCTCTTTAAGCACTTTAATATACTTTTGCTGTATACCCAATGCCTATCAGCACCATCAAAAAGTGTGCTCTGAAGATTTATTTGTACCCACTTTTGCAACTGATTAAACAATGAACATAGAACATAATCACGTTGCTTAACTAGATATTTCCTAAAAGTCACCCCACTTTGAAACGCAGAGCTTTCCCATGTCCCTGCACACCCCTGATGAATGGTGCCTTTCCCTGCTGTCCCTACACACCCTCGGACTCCCATTCTGCATTTCTCCCTTGCTCCTGGCTCTCCTGTGAGTTGCAAGCCAGTCAGAGAGACATGAGAAATTACTGTGTAACCTTTGCTGACGTTCAGCAGTTCCCAGTCTTTCAGTTTTCGCTCTGCCTGGCTCTCCAAGAAGTCTGCTTGAGGTTTACAGTTTCCCAGGCAGAATTTGCAGTGACAGAAGAGAAATGATTACTCTAGATTACATTGCCAACAGAGCTTTGACAAATGTTACAGAGCTAACAGATCTCACCCAAGATAAATAGGTATCAGTGGATACTGTGGCTAGTTCTCTCTCATGCAATCAAAAATTTAAATCTGTGCTGAACAATCAACTCTAGTAACAGTATAGCAATGGCATACATTGAAGGAAGAGGTATGTGATGGTGAAGCTTGATAGAAGGATTTATAATGGCAAGGTTGAGAATGACCTGATGTCTGGATTTGAGTCCTCGGTGTTGTGGGTTAAATGCTGTTTCTGAACAGATTATCCTGTGTGGAATGGGGCAGGCTACTGCAGCCCAGACACCTGAGTCTCCATCTATCTATGCATTCACAATTTGTTTGTGAAATAGGTATATTGAAAAAGGGAAACAATTTTGTTTTCATCATTAATAGATTTGAGAGGTGGATAAACACAACAAATTCCACATCTCAATGTTATATTGTTTTATGTCTCATTATGCGATAAGAATATTTTGCAATTCAGTAAATCCATTAAGAGAGATCCCAATAGGCGGAGTCAGGGAAGGTACTAGGTCTCCTCCTCCTGGCTGTCAGGAAACTACCATTAAAAAACCAGATGCATCTTTGTTTCACCAGGAAACAGCTCACTCATGCTTATGGGAAATCTGAATATTTTTTTCCCTGGCCTTGGTGACCATTCTTGTAAAGAGGAAAACAAACACGGAAAGTTATTGTGATTCCTTCCAACCATGCAGGAAGCATGCATATGGCAAATTCAGTAATGCAGCCTGTAATGATCCTGTGATCAGGCATATAGTGATAGTTAGTTACATGCAATAGAGCTCTTTTGACGCAAATTAATTTATGAAGTAGAGATTATGCCATTGGCAATAATTTGTCCATCAACCTTTGATGCTGAATAGGGGTCATACAAAATTAAGTTCCCTACCTATCTCTACCTGTGCCCTACTCATTCTCAGAGAAAGACACCTTTTTCTCAAACCCATATCATCTATCTCTACATTTGTATGCTGAAAAATATAAGCGTGATTCAAGTAGGTTTTTCCCTGGTTGCTCTAAGCAATTTTACAATTCTCAGAGGGGAATAATCAACAAAACAAGGTATAAATAGAGAATCATTTACAAAAATTAGCCACCACTACTACTGTACATGGAAGCCCTAATCTTGAGTCACTTAACATAACGTTAGACACAGTACAGTTGGAATCTTGCAGTCACTCCATATTTTATCCCTCTGTTCTTAAAAAATAAACCCTAGGGAACTGGCCATGAGTAATATAAAGATGATTTAGACAACCACGGAAGTGTTTCCCCTCTCTGTTTTCTACAGCCCAAGTCCTAAGAAATACTGAATGCCCTGGAGCACATAGATATTATTGGTGTTCAGCATTATTAGTGCCCTTACTTGTGTTGATCTATGAAGAGTGAAAATAAGCCATGTCCGAAAGCACAATGCAGAGGACTATACTGTTACTATTTCATGGTGAGATACTCCAAAATTATGGAGTTATTACCAAGATTACTACCTGGACTAGTATCAAATTGTTTTCTAATAAAATTGATCCCATTTAGGACATCTGTGAAAAAAACTTTAATTCTAATTTAAGTCTTGTGTTAAAAACAACCAACCAAAAAACCCTCCTATAACACAAAATATCTTATTTGGACATATTTTCAAGGATTCACAATTTCTGAATTTTTGAAATTCAGTTCAAGTAAAACATTCCAAGTTTAAAATACACAGGATTATGACCTGGAACCACAGGCCAGGAAGGATGCAAGGAGTATGGCAAAAATATTTATAAATGGAATGCTCCAAAACTTTCCTAACCATTTCAGAAAACAGAACTTCCTATTTCAATATTGCAAATGCCTCCCAGAAACTATGAACAAGCTATGGAACAAGAGTTTTATTCCATTGCACTGAAAAAGTAAAATATGGGAAAATTTGTGAATATACAATGATTGAAGTGTGTGCTGTTGCTCTAATAGATAGGATACTTATACTGTATGTATATGGCCAATTTAATTTCAGACTTCATTTTTGCCACCAAAAGTAAATGATATTTTTAGGAAAAAAAATGTTCCAGTATATTAAAAAAAACTATTTTGTTTTCTAAATAAAGATTTCATGGATCAACTCTCGCATGCTGTTTATATGCAAGTTTCCTACATTTTGCATTGCTGAATAATTGAGAACATTAGCTCCCAAACCATGAAAAATTCATTTTAACATGATGTATTATTAATCAATTTAATTTACAGTGATCTGAAAAGTCCCACTTTCAGTTATAGTGCTTGAAGATATGTTTAGACAGTGGTTTGGTCTGTATTATAGCACTCTATGTAACTCTTTCACAGCTGATACACTTCTTAAAGTGGGTCATACTGCACATACAGGGTAATGGATGAAATGGATAAGGAGAAAGACTTGACATAATTTATTTTGATTTCCAAAACCTTTTGACAAAGTCTCACATAGAAAATCACTGAGAATTTAAGTAGCTGGAGAACAGAGCAAATTATTTGAAGTTTTCAAAAGCTGCTTAGCAGACAGAAAGGAAAGCATTGCATTTTATTTTTTATTATTTTTACAATATAAAGATAAATATATTAGTACATGTCACAAAGTTTCAGCTAGTCTGTTAGTTAATGTTTACTAATATTTCACTATAAAATAATCATTAAACTATCAATTTGGAAAATAGCAACCACTATTCTAATTTAGCATTTACCTATCTAAGATTAAAAGAATATCTTCATTCACTGCAGCTTCATGGACATTTCACTCCACTATAATGCAAATTGGAAAGGGAGATCTGCAAACTCTTGTGACTCAGACTTCTTCCTCAATATTTTGCGGAAAGTCGCCACTTACTGAAGGCTCTGGTTACTATGTCATACATGGCAATTATATCATCTGGCCACAAATATAAATCATTAAAACATAAGCTAATAATCAAGAAATGCTGATGAATGGGGGAAATATTTATAGACACTACAAAGCTGTGCAGCTTTATCAGAATGAAAGATTATTGCAAGCATCAGGTAAACCTCAAAAGTAAAAAACATCAAACAGGGTCATACATAGTCTGTATTTGGAAGTAGAAGCTTGAAACTTTCATTCACCTTAAAAGAGTTTAACTTAGCTGGGAAGGAAAAGAAGTATCTCCACATTGATCAATGCTAGGATGAGGTCTGCTAAATATGAAGTTGGAAAAACTTGCATGGAAGTCCATGTGGTGAATATGAGAGATAATACTGCAAGACACTATCAGCTGGTGAAGTCTACACCATACGTGCACCACATCTGACTCAGAGGAGAATGGCTGAGAGGAGGCAACACAAATAGTCCAGGGCATGCATGAGCTCTCCTACAAGGCATAAATGACAAAGCTGGGATAGTTTTGCTTAGAAAGGAGTTACATTTAAAGTGCAAAGGCACAATAAAAAAAATTAAATAATAAAAAGTGAAGAAAGAACACAGATTGCTAGTCTCCTAAATTTGTGGCACTGAGAAGATATTTTTTTCTCTTTATAGGAAAGTTTAATCTTGAATATTCAATATAACAAAAAACCTAAACTAATCTATGTAACTTGTAGAGAAATGGTATAGCACATTCCTCCGCCTCTGGAAGCAACTCAGGCAAGATTAAAAAATGAACAGTCTAAAATATTTATACAAATCAGCTGAGACAAATTTCAAAAAGCTGATGGTTAACCAAAATAATGAATGAAATCAGTAAAGAATTTCAAACAGAAGTCTCTGCACGGCTACTAAGAAATGCTGACAGGCTGAGGTAGGAGGGTGTGCCTATGCCGCCGAGAAGCCCAGCTATGGGAACTGGTTCCAGAGTGAGCTGGCTAGGGAGGCTTCAGTCCAAGCTAAAAGCTCTGGTAACAGATCACGGAGGGGAAAACTACTTCGAGGAAGTTTTGTTTCAAAACCAAGAGGGCTGTGAGCTAGAAAGCTGCCCCTCAATGCAGTCTTTCCTCCATCCAAAGACAGATTCCTCATGAGACTATACCTTCTTGAAAAGAAACATGCTGGTGACAAACACACCTGACTTGCCACTTCTTTCCTCCTAATGGAAATATCTTTCCAGACCCCAAGCTTGTGTTAAGAACATACGGATATAAAATGTGTTATAGATGGGAAAATGGGAGTAGGCCAAGTAATTGTCAAAGCAAAATATCAGCGCACCCCAGTTATTCCCAGGGAATGCTCCCAGTGTTTGCCCCCATTCCCAGGAACAACGGGACCTCATACTCCATGAAGGATGCTCATCATTCTCACATGCTCACATGCAGACAAAACACACTGGCCTAGTTATTTAATGAGAATAGCAGGCGTTAGCCTTACTGTAAAGTGTCAAAGGCTTCTGCAGCCTTGAGGTTATAAAATAAAATATGAAAAAAATACACTTCCTATGATAAATACAGCCATAGCACTGCATCCCTTCACAAAAGAAAATTGGTTGAAGGGCAAGTATACGCAAGGCAGACTCAAGTTAATCTCATTGCTTGCTTTGAATCTTTGTGTACGTTTGTTTGTTTGCCTTTGGTGGCAATAGGCTACTTGAGTTTAAAATAATATTCTGCATTTTGTAAAAATACAGTGAGCTCAGTGTCTATTTTCACAAGTACCTTAGGTATACAAGCCCATCTCTGAAAAAGTATTACGTGACATACACTGGAGTTCTTTACAAAGACATACCACTTCTCTAGATGAGACATAATCGACGTGTTTCTTCAAGTCACAATATTGATATCTATTGGAAGAATCTACTCATCACTTATGTTGCCATTGTGTGGTAACAATGTAACCATATAACAATATATATGATTTTAAAATTTCTTATAACAGTAAGCAAAAGTTATCTATTATTAAAATACTACAAAATCCCTCATAAAACTTCCTCACTTTCTACCAAGAAAAATCACTATGTATAATGATGCATATTAGGCCTCTGCTGCCCAGACTTCCTGTAAATTATACATGACCAGATTATGCAAAAAGTCACTGGAGCATTTCAATTATATTGCTGTAATTCCTACCACAATACACACTAACAGCACAACATATATAGATACTTTTTCAGAGAAATAAAGCATTCCTTTCTCCAAAAAAATCCTTGAATAATAGTGAAAGAAGAAAAATTATCCCTTGATAAATGCCAAGAAACTGTTAGATTATATCATTATATCCTTACTTCACTATGCTGTGAAATAAGCATAATTTCTAATTTATTCCTGTATTTCATTTGCTAATAAATGTGTCCACTGGGGAATGCTTGCTGTTCATGACTATCCACAGACGACCTTGCAAGATTCTATGTCCAAAAGAGTGTACTAATACAATAAGATGGGATTTGTTTTCAGCAATGCCATATTATAGCCACAATTTAGTGGGGATCCTGGGATTACAAAATGAAAAAAATACTGCCAAAATTGAAGGCACTACCTGAAACAGAAATTTTCACAATTCTGTTAAATATTTCCCTTTTGAAGACAAAACTGTCCAGCCCTTGGCGGAATCCTCCAGGCTGAAAAAAGCCTCTGTTGAACTTATACACTGCTCAGCAAGAATGCTCCACCTTAACTTCACTTTTTAAAACACTGTGGTACAATGACTCTCAGATCAGAAAACCAATGAAGTATTTCTCATGCAGACCTCAACCCGTTCTGTTGATTTGCCTCCTCTTCCTTTGGAATAGAAATGCCCAAGCTCCAAGGCCTGCAGCCCTCTCCCTAGTGTACCCTGGTCATGACCTAGAGACTTGAGAGACACGATAGGTCCTTCCAGCGGCTGGGTAGCTTTTTAAGTCCTTAGGTTATTTAGCTAGCATGAATGCCAGAATTGAGTCAGAGCTTGTCATTCCTGCTCCTTATCCAGGAACCCCAAGGAGTAAGAGTTATGATGTGTTAATCTTTTACCTAAAACCACAGAAAAATCTACATTTCAAAGTTAAGCCATTTCTGTAAAGGATTCAGACCTTTGTACCTCCTCCTCATCAAGAATTGATCCTAAACTTTATCATAAAAACCGAATCTAATAAAACAGAACATAAAAATAGGTGCAGTGGTTCAAGACAGAGACCCATGCAGCTTAGCATCACCTTTTTGGAAAGTAACCTGTAATAAATGCCTACAAGAAAAGACCACAGCCATAATGATATCCCCAGAACACCGTCTCTTAGCTTCAGTCCTCTGTGATTCTGCCAAGGCAACACAGGAATGGCTGACACAACAACAGCTAATACCCTCAGGAAAGAAGGAAGGGACACTTGCACTGCTTCACCTCCACCACCACAGCCACAGCACACTATTTCTTATGGCCCCCAACTAATTTCTCAATACATATTCCCATCTTCAGCCAAGGAATATAAAAGGAGATGTGAACCATAGAAAAATTTATCTTAATAGCTATGAGGGACAAAGAGATTCAAGAGAAGCATATTAGCTGATGGGGGCCTAGCATTAAATACATTTCATAGCACATGCCATGCAAGATTTTGGTACTGCAGTTTCATGAAGTTTCCCAAAGAGTTGTTTCATTTCTCTACAAGGGAACTTGTGCTAGGTATAAAAGTTACTTTTCCTCCTATATTCTAAGCACTAGTATTACTTGCAGTATTGTTTTCTATGTTTCCACTTTAAGCAAGCAAACATGAAAGTGGGGAATTTATATTTTAAAATGATCACCCATCCTGTCACCACCCAGAAGGGAAATATACACATATCACATGTGAGTATGCCATATGTCATACACCTCATTGAATAGTGCTGTTTCACTTCTATATAGTGCTTAATGTAACATGAAACACACCCAAACAGTAATCCTCAGATCTAATATCCCAAGAAGTTTACATTAGGACTGGCTATATTACTAGCTGGAAACTAACAAAAGGTGAATGCTGAAAGTACCCCAAGGCTTCTCCACTCCTAAGGAATCCATCTGGTGCTCGTCACTCACCAGAGATGCAGTCAGAGTGACTGATAAAAGCTCCCAATAAGATATTCATGATATATGCCACACTAACACGTATCATAGTCAATTGTGTATAGCACACAGAGCTATATTTTTTATTTTTCAACTTAAAAAAAAAAACCACACACTGAAATCCAGGCTTTCGGCTGGCATTCAGAAAGTGATGAAACATCTTAAAAAATAATTTCACTAGTACTTCAAAATTAAAAAAAAAAAAAAAGCAATACTTCAGCGTTAATCGTAGCTGTTATTAACCATCCTCTAGTCTTGAAAGTCAGCTGACTTAGATTAGACACCCTTGGACATTATCATGGTTATAAGAAAATATTTTTCAAATTTTGAGAAACTCATTACTTTCACTAATAAAACTTTTTAAGAACACACATGAACGAATATATTAACTCTTGGCATTTTTATGTACCAAAAGCAAAGTGATTTAAGACATAACCTGAGCTATCAGCAGGCAGTTCTATTTGAAATCAAACTGGAAGAGGAGATGCTATTAGTTACACAAATTTATATTATGACATTTCCTCCCATCTTCCCATCACTGTGTTTTGTTTTCCTGTACAGAGGAAAACAAACCACCTCTATTACCTTACAACACAATAGGAGTGTGATGCAGGTCTCCCCAAAATGGAGAAGAAGGAAAGCAGAGTATCTTCTGTGCAGCCATCCCTTAATAGGCTGTGACCTGCTAAAATAATTGTTCAAGAACGCTGATCATCTTCTATATCGAACTAAGCTTTCACAAGCATACAAAATCTTCTGCATAAAGGATTTAAGGAGAAAAAGATATCCTTTGCAATGGAAACAGCTTAAAAATATCTGTGGCAGAAAAGAAAAAGTCCTTGTGGAATTTGGAATAAAATCACCAGAGATAAGGAAGAGAATCCCTTCAGGTGTCTCCCAAATAAAGACCACGCAGCTAAATGCAGAGCAAAACATATACATAGTGCCATACTAAGCAGCACCCTGTGGAATACAGCATCGACGAGTGACTCAGCAGCTCAAGACAATCATCTGACACCTGCCAAGCCAAGAGAGAGGTTTGGTTTAGTTTTCTCCAAGGCACTGCATCACATGTTTTCTGGTCTCTCCTACTTTTACAGCATTCAGAAGAGTCCAGAAATCTCAAAGCTGGAAGCCCTCTATCACAATAGCTCTATGGTTTCTGTCAACTTCCCCTCTCCTTCGCTGTAGCAAACTAAAAATGAAGTACAATTACTTTTTCAATTTTTGGCCAGACTCTGACCAAGTTTAGCTTTGCAAGTAGGTACAAACCTAATTGAAATCACTGGGCTATCCATATTTTAAGTCTGTGAAGAAGAAAATGTGATATATTAACCACAGGATTCTTAATTTATTAGAGAGAGCTCACCACTTCCAAGTGAGGGCTATATATAGAATTTTTTATTGGCGCCAGCACACTTTACTTGCAGAAAACAGTTTAATTATTTTGATGTTTAAGGTCTAGCCTGATGCAATAAGCTTGGTTTTGGGGACTTTTTTGAAAGTTTTCACAGTTTCTGGTTCGAATATATTTTATGGATGCAACTCTAAGTAAAATACTATAATACTTTTCACTTTTGATGCATTTTTATCTACCAACTTGCACACACACTGACAAAGCTTTATGTATAAATAATGTGAACTTTCAACGCTACTGGCAGAGTGCATGGACTGGTGCAGTTTTAGCCAGGCAGAAATTGTGGAAGATTTGATGTACAGGTATTGTTTCTTATTCCTACTTGCATCTAACCCCAAACTACTGGCCAAGCTATTCTGGTTTAGCAGAGATCAGCCTATAAAGGAGAAGTAGCTCCAGAGGTATCGCACACTAGTTAATTTATCTACTCTTCAGCAAAAGAACAAGGTCTAGTGTGGAGCTGTGTTGCGAGGGTAGCTATTGAGGTAGGTAGCTGTTGGCCTATGCAACATGAAAAAGCTATCATTAGCATGGCCATCTGGCAGGCATTAAAAAGATTCAAACTGGCTCACCCCAGTTGTCCCAGATTGCAAAATGTAGGTGCACACGACTACCAGAGGCATAATGCAAGGAGAGAAGCTCTGTGCATATCGCTATTGAGCAATTAATTTATCTATATGTCCTCAGGCTATCAGGATGCCGAGTGGGACACTACATATTTTCACTTATTATGGAAAAGGTAACTGTAGTTCTAGGACTTTGACCTCAAAGTGATTTCTGTAGGTAATTCCCTGCCTTCAGGTCTTCTCCAGAGAGAGAGATTCATCTATGTAAAAGTTGAATTACAGTGTTTGCATGAAATCTATTTTCCTAAAAGAAATAATAAAAAAAAAGTTGAAAAGTGCCATTTTCTTCCAGATGATCTAAAGGCACTGATGTAAAACCAAAGTTCTCCCTCAAGAGAATCTCAGCTGAAAATGCACTGTGTCAAACTGCAAATGGCAGTTCTGAGCTGCTGAGGCCCTGACACATCTGTTACAGTTCTCTCTCCACAAAGCAAAAAATCTCCATAGAATTTGCTTAAGCGCATTTTCAAATCTAGCACCACAGGTTGCTGAGCTTATTTGGCTACTACGTTTGGGAGAGGCTGGCTGTTCATTCTGCAGTTCCTGCAGGGGATGAAAAGGTGAGTCTGCTCATTTGCAGAGGGGAACCAGAGCAGGAAGGTGAGATGAACAGGTTTGCTACCCAGCTGCATGGTAGAGCCACCTTTGGGGCCCTGCTCAAACAGTTATGGAAGGAATTTTACCAAAGTACTTAATACTTCTGTAAATCCCCATTTCATGTCATACTTTCTCATTTGATAGTCAACATTTTTCAAAGCCACCTAATAGAGCTTGACACAATTTTCCATAATTAGGCATAGCAAGACAATATCTCATCTATGCACAATGTACCTAATAAACCAAAATATTCTAATATACCAAAAATTAAAGGTTTAAGACATTTCCAAGCTCTAAAGCTATTAGATCTCTCCAGCTGCATAGTGATTTCCAGTTTGCCATCAAATCTTTTAAACTAATTCAGTTTGTTAATTTTCTATGGAAGCAAAATAAAAAAAAAAAGAAAATCTTTAACTCTGAATGACACAGGTGTAATAAGTAAAGATAACAGATAATCCAAGAAATAGTGTTTCTCATTGCTCTGTGATGATACCTTTGCTATCTAGTGGTACCCGATCTGCTTATGTAAATGTGCATTTCCATGATTAATAAAACAAACACAACAAAACCTAAGATGTGCAAACAAAATATATATCTGACTTCCCCCCACCCTTTCCAATCAGCAATTGAAAGAACTATGCATATTTGTCAGTATATATTTATTGATTAATTAATTGCTGGCCTTTGTAAATTAACACCCTTCCCATAAAAAAAAAGCTAAATTCTGAGGCCTGATTGCGATCTCACTACAACTCAGCTGAGGCCACTTAAACAGATGACACATGTAAGTCCAAACTCAAGCCTTCAAAATCTGTATCTTTCCACACTGTCTGCAGAGAAGTTGGGACATAATTTTATTAGGAACAGTTTAGTCATCCAGTCACGTAATTTCTCTCACTATTAGCTCCCTGACTATAACAGCATTAAACAGCTTTTTAACACATAATTTTCTTTTATTGCCTTGATAAAAATAAAGTCTGTCATAATATACTCTTGCACTCTGAAAATCTTTAGCACTAAAAGAAAAAATAAAAGCCCTATAAACACAGCACAGTAAAGCAGAAGCTTAAGGTCAAGAATAGTGAATGACATTAGTAGGTTTACCTTAAAAAAATTGCTATTTTTACTACTGAGCAATACTTTGCACTCTTCTAAACTCATCACTTTTAAGTTTTAAAATATTACAAAGGAATTAAACTGAATTAGGTTAAATCAATAGTCTCCTAATAAGAATTCTTTGTAGTTTTAAATTTCTAAGCTTACGTATTTGAGTAGTTCATGTTAAATGGAGATTTGACATTCTGCCAGCAAAAGTTTCATTAAATCACTAGTAGGAAAATCATTATTATCTCATATTACCTCAGTGCAATGATATCATGTGTCTGGTGCTTTTAAAGATATGACAGACAAATGGGAAAAAAGTTTCCACCACACCAAATGCAAACTACAACTATTTAGGACTTCTTTAAAATTGAATTTCTCAAACATAGACTATTTATTTCTACTTTCTTTACCTTTATTGGTATATCATTACCATATATTTTTGCATTTTCATTGAATTTTTGACCAAGCTCAGTATGGTCCTAATTGTGTTGCCAGTGAAATTAACTTTCAAGGCCAGGACAGAGACTGTTTTTCAAAAGCCTCATTTAAATTATTAGCAAAAGCTCATTCTGTCACCTAAAGCTGATCACCCATCCCTTTTGTTTGCTATTAGAGATACAGGGCTTTGTACTGGAAACAGTCTTTTCTTTAAGCTCCAGCATTTCCACGCACAGGAAATTGTTGCTACCCAGACTGTTGCTTTCCAATAAGCAAGTTCCTGCCATGAAAAATCCCAAGAGCGGTTGCAGTGTTGGGGATGACAACTGAGGAGGTGGAAGACTGAAGTGTGTATCCTTCCAGTATGGCTGCAGACCAATCATTTTGCCTCTCTGTCCCAGTAGATTAGAACATTACAACAACTGACAACTTGGAAGAGTTTTTTTGAGGATGAATATAGTGAGAATGTATGAGGCACAAAACACTTAGAAAAAGCTAGCTGCAGTTCCTCTGAACATATCCAAAGAAGATAACTAAAATAGATTCTTAAACACCACACTGCATGCCTCCTCTAAAGATATAGCAAATTACTATATTCTTCTGGATTCTGATAAAGAACAGATAACATCTGTGTATTCCTTTGGAGGCAGTTGTGAAATAAAGACTGAGCAGTGATTATACAGAAAATGATGACAGAGTGTTCACATGAAAATTAACAGTACATGAATTTGTAGATATTAAAAGAAAATGAACTGTAAACTTCACAAAATCTGTTTCCATGGAAAACCCAGCATTCTTAGAATTATTTACAAATAATCAGGACATAATGAATACCCTACATTCCATCAGAAATTAATGATATTCTGAAATGTAAATCTCAAAATCATGAATAATTGGGCTGCATGGTTTTTATTTACAATTATTTTTGACATGACATTTTGAATCATGAATGAGATAAATGATAAGCTGGGTTTTTAGGTTTTTCGCAAACAAAAGACTGGAGGGAACATGAAGTGAACTATGTAATCACCTGCTCAAGAGTTAGGTCCATAGAGCTGGTAGAAACATGGTCTGTGTGTTCTGCAGGAAACTCAATCAATTCAGGTTTGCTTTCATTCCAGACTTTGGGAATACTATGGGGTATTTCCCAACAGAAAGCATTTTTCAACATTAATCAGAAAATTTTCAAGAAGCTGACATACATTACCAGCCCAGGGAGGTGCATTTCTAGTCTCCAGCATAATATTCCCAACTATATACTCATGCCATCACTAAATATCACTTTACCAAACAAGAACTGAGTGAAATTCTGCTAACTGGCATCAATTGTAATGATATTCCAAACGGAAATAATATTGCTGTTAGTTTCAAACATCCAGTATCATTCTATAGTGTCATATTAACTTAGGAATAATGACAGTTCAAGAATATATCAGCTTTTAAAAACAAAAAGATTGAAGGTTGGCAAGCCTAATGATACAAAATCATGTATAAGCTTTATTTTCAAGAAGTTTTATCCTTCCACTTTCACTATGAAGTATTTTTAGACTAGTATCTGAAGCTCTAAGATACTACTATGTTATATACCTTAAAAATAGTCATTACAAATGTCAGAATATATTTTGCTCCAAATATTTCTCACAGATTTTCATACTTCTGAGTTGAGAATGACATAAGAAAATTCAGAGTAAACAATTATAAAAATACCAGCAAGGTTTTCATGGTTTTTATGCTCAGTTAATTTACACACAGACATGTTTCTTAAACTTTTAATGAGAAAGGGAGAGGGAGACTGAAATGGTCGTCACTGTATAGTAGTTAAGTAATGTATTTCCAGCCTTATTAATACACATAAGCCAAATCACTCTTCCAAACAATAAGATTTGTATAGGTGTCTAAACAGGATTACTAATAAGACAGGCAAGATTATTATTCACTCTTGCTGTGCAAAAAAAAGAGTTTGTAAGCCACATAGCTGCAAAAAAATTGACACAACAGAAAAGCTGAGATCCTCAAGAGACTGTTATCCAAATAATCTTACTCTGGAGAAAGCCTATGCAATAATGTAGCTTGGAGGGCTAACATCAATTTTCTAATAAGTAATTAAGATTTGCATTATTAATGTAATGGATATTCTTGCAAATGATATCTAAATATATGTAGATTTTTTTTAAAAACCCAGCAGTGTTTAATGACAATGTTGTTATTTTAAAATCTTTCTAATAAAAATATAGATAAGAGCAATGTTGAGCTCACTGTCTTTGTAAATTTTAATCATCAGTATTTATAAACTGACCAGATATCTGAATGCAACTACAGGCTGTTATGTAGAACTGGAGAGCTTAATTTCTAATCTATCCTCAGTGCAGTATATCTTTCAATGAAGCACAATCTAGTCTATTAAAAAAAAGTGTGTTGAAATCTGTTCTGTAACAAGTGCTTCACCATGTTATTGGTCTAAGCAAATTAGGAATGGTTCATGCCACTCTCAGTTATCTCTGAATGCAAGCAAATAGAGTTTACCCACCTTTGACTCAGATAGTGTAGCATTTACCCACTTCGACCTACTTAAGCTAAACACCAAATTGCTGAGTTGAAAACCAAGCTTTTAAATCTACCAATGCAGCATCATTTCAGCGGTACTGAAAGGGGCCGAAACATAAGAAACTCTAACCTTATTTTTGCTAAAAGGAAAGCTTTTGCGCGTTTGGAAATCACTGATTTTATCCCTCAACCCCCGCACTCCCTTCCCAAATTATCATGCCTCTCATTAACTTTTTCAAGAGATGTGCATGGGACAGACATACAGGAAGCAGTCAGTTTGCCATCCACCAGAAGGTTAAATGAAAGCAGCCTGAATGACCAGAATTGTAACAAAGCCTTTCATATGCTCCATCATGCAAAACTGAATTTTAAAAAAGTGAACAAAGAAGGGCAAGGTTGTGGGTAACTATTTCAGCATATAAGGAATTTTAAAATCTATGCAACATTTTGCATTCAATAGATACAATCAATCCCCTGGAAAGCCTACTTAAAGCAAATAGTCAGAAATCTTCTTCGAGTTTTTTGCCTATCTGAAGATCATGCCCAGTTTAACTGGTTATTGAGCTTGACAGAAGAATCACAAGGCAAATTGCATGGCCGTGTACATACATAGATACAGGATATCTGTGTATGCACAGAATTGTATGGGTAATTAGTTTGTTTGTTTGGTAATCAAAAAGAATATGGTGGCCCATTTTAGTGACTTTTTAGACTAAAGCACAAAGCAATTGAAGTAGGTATCCAGAAAGTCACAATACTTAGCCCTGCATTACCTTCATCCTCATCATTAAAGGCTAGAGCACAAGACAAGAGAACTGGGTTCATACTCTCTTCCCTTCTTATCAGGATCAAAGCTACATCTCCAACCTGGTAAGACACTAGGCAGCAGGAAAAAGTCATTGCTCACCCTTCCTAAAATTGTGCCACAACACAGAATAATATCCAAGATATCTTGGGCCACAAGGAGAGACAGAATATGACTATTTTTCAGAATGGTCCAGTGCACTACAGCCAGGGCTACTGACCAGTCCTTCCTCCAGAGAGGCAAGCTCTTCCCTGAAGTGGAAGGATCCAAAGTAAGCAGATGGCATACCCAGACAGCAGCCACTTGTGCAATAAAATGGTTTCTATAAACTAAGAGAAGTATCACAAAAACTCCAGCCTTGGCAAGCATCGTTTAGACATTTTGAGGCATAGGGCACGTTTTCCTTGAAACCCATACAAAATGAAAGTAGGTCTTGCATGCAGTTTCTTATTCTCCTGATACAGTGTAAGTATATCTATTTTAATACAAATATATAGTGACAGAGATGAAAGGAAAAAGAGATTAATGACCAGGCTTCTCTCTAAAAGAATAGTCTATCATTTCTAGCTGTACATGTCTTTAGAGCCTTCAAAACAGAAAGTACCCTGACTTAAAAAATAATTTATTACTTTGGTAAATAAGATGAATACAAAGAAAAGCAAAATGATATTGCCTTATATTTTATCTACAGTAACATAAAATGAAAAAGGAAAAGCAACTACATTGGATGTATGGCACAGATAGCAAGAAACATCATAGTAAAAAAAATAAATCTTAATAAATGAGTAAGTATTGCCTGTGATACAATCTTTCTGCAGTTATATTAATATCCACTTCTAAGCTTAAAAAAAATATCCCACTTTATCACTGTTGGAAGAAAATGTCATTGGAAAGCTACACCATTTGATACATGCCCAGTGAATCATTGTGTTTGCTAGCTGAACAAAACTTGGAAAAATACACTCGAAATACTATGCTTGGAAAAATAAACTTTTGCTCCCCACTACAACAAACATCTTTATTTCAAAGCTAGTAAGCATTGACCTACTTTGTTATAGAGCCTATACCAGGTCTCACTGCTCTTACTTTCTACATAAGACAGCAAAATTTCCATCTTGCCAACATGACTAATCAAAGCCCCAAAGGACCATGATCTCTAACCTGGAAATTCCAGCCTCGGCTATTGCCGACAGTGTTGCCCTGTAACAGTAATGAACAAAGTCATTGCGGCCACATGTGTACTCATTATCCGCAGTAATACTCAAGTTGCATTAACAGAAGGAGCAAACTTGAAGCGAAATACTGATTGGGAACAATTGTTTTGGTAATCAATCTGACATAGAAGCATGCTTAGCACTTTAATTAACCACTGCTTTTGTTGTGTTATGGGCACAGGCATAGGTACCAAGTTAGCCCTGCAGAATTCAAGCAAGATCATGAGGTAAATTAAAGAAACATTAAGAAACCCCATCCCAGACCCATGCAGTGCTGAGATACACAGACATTGCACACTTCCTTTCGAGGTTCAAAACTGGGAATTATAGAATCATAGAATGTTAGGAGTTGGAAAAGACCTCTGGAGATCATCGAGTCCAACCCGCCTGCAGAGCAGGACCATAGAATCTGGGACAGGTTACACAGGAATCCATCCAGACGGGTCTTGAAAGTCTCCAGAGAAGGAGACTCCACAACCTCTCTGGGAAGCCTGTTCCAGTGCTCTGTAACCCTCACAATAAAGAAGTTTCTCCTCATGTTAAGGTGGAACTTCCTGTGCCCTAGCTTGCATCCATTGCCCCTTGTCCTATTGCAGGGCACAAGTGGAAAGAGGTTGACCCTTTCTTCTTGACACCCAGCCCTCATATATTTATACACATTAATTAGATCCCCTCTCATTCTTCTCTTCTCCAGACTAAAAAGCCCCAGATCTCTCAACCTTTCCTCATAAGGCAGGTTCCTATCCCTTAATCATCCTCGTAGCCCTCCATTGGACTCTTTCAAGTAGATAATTCCTCACTGTTTTCACCCCAAACCTAATAACCACTATTCTCTAAATTGTCTTTGGACTAGCAGTACATGCATATCACTTCACTCAACACAATGTTCATCACAGAAGTTGAACATTGCTGAGTATCATCATGCAACACACCTATGTTCAGCATCTTAGTCCAAACACATGAGGACTTTGTATTATAACGCAGCCTCAAATACCACTGCTTTAACTTTTAGCGGGAGTGCTAAGCACTTGCATTACCAGAAAGTGAAGTCTGAAGACTATTATCTAGTGAGGACACTCTGCTGAACAGTTTCAGTTTTACTAAGATGAATAGTTTCATCTTAGGCAGAATGACCTCAATGTCATGAACAAACACGACACAATACAGAAAGGAGGTTTTTGCTGGCTGTATGCCACTGACCATCACATTAGACACATAATGAAACCTGTGCAGAAAGTCGCTAATAAATGCTGCCTCTCTGTAAAGATCACACTTTACAAGAAACATTCCAGCCCTCCAACAACCTCCCAAACTGCAGCAGACTGTACCGGAGTAAGAAATACAAAACCTGACTGTTCTCTTCCCAACATGCTTGATGACTCCCTCCTCCTCTCCTCCTCACCATGCTGAGCCACAGAAGTCCAGGGATCCTGCAGAGGCACACTGCTGGGCTGCAGGAGCATCATTGAGTACTTCAAAGGCTGTTATGTAGAGGTGAAACTAAAAAAACCCCCACACTTCTCCATAGTAGAATGAGCTAAAAACGGGAAGTGCATTTTAGTTGCCTAAACACAGGCATCTAGAGCCATTTGGACATCTTGCGCATTGCAGCCTTGGTTCAAGCCCACACTCATTTAAGGCGGCACATTCTATGCAAAAGCATTCTTTGTACAACCTTTCAGTTCTGGTCCCACAGGAAAGTTTGCAAATCTGTAATTCTTCTGGACACTATAAATTCAAGAGGGATGATGGTACATTGCAATTTTTGTCACAAACTACTCCAGACAAATTCTGGAATACCTCAGGGAAAACAAATTATTCTTCCTTGCACTGCAAAGATTTACAAGCTTTGCACATGCTCTGCAGATAACATCCTTCTCTATTCTGCATGTTACAGCCTTCCTTCAAGATTTTCCAAGTGACTGATGTAATCTATTTAAAATTGGAACAATTGTTCCTAATCTTCTAGAAGCTTCTGTTACAAAGGTGAAGAGAGATACTCAAGCCAGAAATCAAGTCTGCTCTTTAAAAAAAAAAAAAAAAAAGTGAAATTTAAATTAATCCATTGATTTTAGGCAAAAATACAAATTTATGCTTACTGCCTTAGACTGAAGAATATTCATCCATCAAAGAGAGTACACATATCTTTAATTCCAATGCCTGCACACCCTCAACTACTTTATTATGATTGAATGAAATGGTTACATTTAGAGATTTCTTCTTCATCAATTATATATCATACACTTCTTATTTGCTTGCCTTTTCAGTCCTTTCAGTCTGGAAGTGTGTTTTGCCATAATGATGCTCCCTGAGGATTTGTGCATGCAGTTTCCCTGGGCTGAGCAGAGTCTAATGCGCTCCCTGTAAACCAGTGAGCAGATACAATTTTCCCAAGTAGCAAACAAAGCACTGTGCACTGATCAGGTAGGTTTCCAGAAAGCAAAATAAAGGGATATCTGCTGAACTGTGTGTGTGTTTTGCCTTTTTTTTTTTTTAACCCTGTACTGTATTTCACCAGACTTTTAAGCATCTTCATCAGGAAAATTGAAAGCATTTTTTTACTTTGAATGCATTCCACTTTAATGCAGCTGAAAGTAAGGCAGCATGCACTAAATTGAGAAAGCAACTACATGGATTAGATTAATGAAAGATCCATTTCTAACCAGTTTAGAGAAAAATCAGCATCATTCTATGTCTTAAAACTGATGCTCACCTGCTGTTCAACCTGGCCTGGCTCACCAAGAGTTTGAATCTGTCAGCCCTGCTATGATCAATGTCAATATGAAGTCTAAGTTTAAATCCCCAGCTTTTCCAGGAATAGGCCAAAGAAAAAATCCCTTCGTGCTCTGAAAACTCATATTCTCCAGTAAAAACGTGTCTCTCTTTTATTTTAGTAATAGCTCTACAAGCTGGATAACTTGCTTTCTTGGTGATACCTGTCCCGAATCATGCTTTAAGTAAACATAGCTAATTCATGTTTCTAACAAGTGTGCTCAGTTAAGTCCCATCCTTCATTTCCTCCAGATTTCAATAATTACACTTTTCTAGATAGGAGATACTGGCAAGTGACCTAAACATCATTCACTCAGCAAGTAGCTGGACATACAGACAAACACAAAACTAAAATCAAAATGACATAACTGATTTTGTGATATCATAGTTAAAATTAAATCGCAATTAGTGAGTATGCAAAAATAATTTACACACAGTGATTTTTATTTTAAATGATATTATGTACTTCAGGTGATGTGAGATATACAAAATCAGAAAAGGAATATGCTACCAGTGGTTTCATATACTGTCTCCATAGAAGTGATGTCTTAACCATGACATGAGGGGGTGTGAAGCACAGCACAGAGGAAGAAGAATTTACAGAGCAAGTTTTCCATTGCTAAAAAAAGATCCTTTGTCAAAAGTACAGAAAGAAATGGTGCCTGGCTACTAAACTGCATATCAGGAAGTTAAGCAAGGATTCACAAAACATCAGCAATTAACAAAACAACAGTAATATCATTATTACTTCGTGTGTTTAAAATTAAATGAGAATGGCTGAGATGGAAAGGCCTTGGAGAAAACTGGTCTGCAAAATTCTCTTTTTAATATCTCTTACATTAGGCACTGGAATCTAAGTCACTTCAAAGGCAAAATGTTTGCCTTTTCAGTATTCCTATAATGGAAAAACATATTTTTTTTTTTTTAAATGAGGATGGGTTATGAAGTTGGAATTATATAATCATAGGTAAAAAAACCACAAAGATATGCTACAGGATTTAGCAATCTTCTGCACTCCATGTGGACTGTATTTCTGCCCCAGGAAGAAAGATGCAGCAGCAATAGTTCCCATTGTGTTGTTCCCACAAGAGCCTGTGAACTCGCCCATAGCCGTGAGGTTACTGACTGCCTCTTGCTACCCAGGGTTCCATAAAGATGCTGGGAACAGCCCTTCAGCAGGTGCAACAGCCACTCCTGCAGTGCAGGAGGGTGGCTGAGGCTATGCAAGTCATCTCTGGTCAGGTCAAGAAAAATAACTTAGTTACTAAAAGCAGTGAACTTTAAGGTTGTGGGATGTTTTATACTGCGAATGTATGCACAGAAGGAGGGGTAGACACAAAGGAATTATTTGTAGTCATTTATCAGAGTTGAACGCATGCTTTCAGGGGTTGGTGGGTGGGGAGAAGGGAGTAGTTCTGATTCATTTATTACATTATTGAAAGAAACTGAGTCCAGCATAGATTTAGGAGACTGCACAGTGAATTCCCATCTATCTACAACCAAACGACTTAGGGGCAATTATCAAAATTAGTTATTTTTTTGCTTCCTAGGGGACAAAAACCTGTTAAAACTGGATCTTCAGCCCCTCATCCCTCAAATCCTCATCTGTAAAACAGTACCTAGGCTAGATCTGTATCAGTAAATTGCAGACTTTAGTAGGAGTTAACCTGCAGATAAACATTAATGTTAAGGCTCCTATATCCATATTATACCCATTCAGGGGTTTCTACCCAGACTAGCTCTAGTCTACTAGAAGACTAGAGAAGATCATCACCTGTGCTCTTGTTGTTCTTGAAGTTGTTTCTTTAATGTTGATAAGTACTTTATCTATAACAAGTCAGAAAGTTCCCATTTTACTGAAGATATTTAGAACTTTTCATGGAAAATGTAGTGGATATTAATGTCTTCCCCAAAATTCATGATTTAATGAAATCAGGATATGGGGGAAATCCTGATTTTTCACTGAATAAAAATAAAGTTTGAAAACTAGTGACATGTCAACGACAAACGCATCTTTTCTCTCTTAACTATGATTGTGGAAGATTTTAGGAGACACAAATATAACTGTTTATAAATCCATAGTGTATGATGCACCTAAACTAAATTATTCTACCTTAGTCCATCTTCATAGTGTTTACAGTAGCACAGATTATTGGTTACTGCTCCTTAAAAGACAAATTGTTTCAAGCTGGGAACAGTTCTTGAGGAGGCTTCGTCATTAGTGACTCTCCGAAGAATCACGTGCAAAAGCTCTGTTTATGTAAGAAGTTTACTCATGTTTATTTTAGCATTTTCCATTAAAGATGAATTAGAACTATTCTTGTATATCTTCAGTAATCCTACATTAATAGCCTGTGGGGAGTTGAATAACATTTCTGCCCGTATTTGATTTGTGCTAATTCTTGAAGGCTTATCAGTGTAGTACAGCATCATATAACTTCAAATCTCAATACATTTCCTTTTTAGCTTTTAAACTATAAGATATTATCTTTTACCTCAGTTCAACCTAGTGTTCCCAGTAGAAAAGTCCACTACTGATTTTAATTTTATAAACTTAACAGCTTGCTGAGTGCCTTCTATCGATTATTCAGTTGTTCCATACCCAGTAAAGTTAAAACAAAGGATCGGTGCAGAACAGTTCATAGGGTGAGACCTTAAAATACCTGTGCTCAGCCAATATATTTTTGTGCTTTGATCAGTAAGTGAGTCTTCTAGGCAAGACATAAGTGCTTTCTATACACATACGTCTTCATCTTTACCGATGTTATTTTTGGTTTATTTCCTTTCAAGTTTTAGGTCAACATTTTCAATTTTGGGGTGTTTGAAGTCAGGCACTTAAATTCTTCTTCAGACATATATGAGTGGATTATATTTCTGAGCACCTGAGCAATTTCAGCTGCAGTTGACCGTGATTTTTCAATCTGAAAATCTCACTTTTATTTTGATGACTAAAATTAAACGTAACTATCTAACTTCAGGTAATTGAGTTTGCACATAGTGATTTTTGACTGAGAGCAATCTTCTTATGATGTAGGTAAAGCTCCAAACCTTCTGTAATTTTTGTATACCTTACACACATAAATGACAATGAACATTTGTTCTTGTGATAAAAGATGTGCATGTTGTTCCTTGCTGAAGCAATCTGAGTTCAGAATTCAATAAGCAAATCTTCCCTTCTGACCGCAGGGGCAGATCATGACACCTGCATCTCTAAAGACAGGTTTTTGCTCATTTGTTATGAGAAACTTATACAGCACCAGATAAAAGTTTAGGAATGAATAACAGCATTAATGTGTTTAGCATCAGAATTTCTTGTGTGGAAGTACTTTGGTTCAACAGCTTTTAATATTGAGGTATATATAGAGGTGGATGTGTGTGTGTCTCTCTCTTTCTGCCATGATTTAAGTCCAGCCAGCAGGCAAAATCACACCATGCAGCCACTTGCTCACTCATACCCCCCTCCACTGGGATGGGGAGGAGAAAAATACAACAAAAGGCTTGAGGGTTGAGACAAAGGACAGGGAGGGCTCACTCACCAATTAGGGTCACAGGAATATGACCATACAGTTAAGGACAGACTGAACTTGGGGAAAACAAAATTTAATTTAAATAAAACCACCACCAAACCATTAATTGAAGTGAGACAGTGATAAATACCATCAATCTTGAAAACGCCCTCTTCCTACCCTTCCCGTTCTTCCTGGGCCCAGCTCTGCTACCTCATGCCCACCAGTAGTGCAGGGGGGGCAGGGAATAAGGGTTTCAGTCAGTCCCAGTCCTTTCCATGTTATACCTGCTGCTCCTTCCTTCTCAGGGTGGAAAAATCCTCACAGTCCTCCTCTGCTGCAACATGGCATCCCTTCCATAGGAGACAGTCCTCCACAATGTGGATCCCTTCCATGAACCATAATCCTCCCAGCAATACAGTGCTCCAGCACAAGCTTCGCTCAGAGTCATGGCCTTCTTCAGGATCAATCCCCTGCTCTGGTGTGGGGTCCTTCACAGGCTGCAGATGGCATTCTTCTCCACCATTGTTCTCTAAGGGCTGCAAGGGCTCACCCTGCCATCCCACCATGGGCCGAAGGGGAATGGCTGCTCCGGTGTGCCTCCCTCCCTCCTTCCTCACTGTCTTTGGTGTCTGCATGGTTGCCTCTCTCTCAGGTCCCACTCCTCTCCAAAAAAGAAGAATCTCCAAAACAAATTAACTTGCCCAACAGGTTTTTTACCCTCTTAAATATGTTACTGCAGAGGCACCAATTGGCTCAATGTTGGCCAGAAGCGGATGTGACTTGGAGCTGGGGGAGCTTCTCAAAGCTTCTTACAAGAACCTATACTAGTAGCCCCCTCCTCTGCTACCAGAACCCCACCAGACACAAACCAAACACACACACACACATCCTGATTTCATTAAATCATAAATTTTGGGGAAGATACTAATATCCACTACATTTTCCATGAAAAGTTTTAAGTATCTTTAATAAAACTGGAACTTTCTGACTTGTTATAGATAAAATAGTTATCAACATTAGAGAAACAAAAACTTCATACAATGACTTTTTTCATAGAGAGCTTTTGTAAAAAGATTTTTTGAGTTCTTTTATGGACTTCAGGAATTTTATTGCAGGTTTCATAGGACATAAGTGTCACTTAGCATTACATCTCTCTTGACTTCTAGAGGAATCTGTTTCTGAGTTACTGAAAAATACCTTTTAAATCTAAAGTGAAATATGAGACAAAAATTTTCCCATTTTTCAAAATCCTGATGCATTAAAAAATATCTAAAAATTAAAAGATAGTAATTACACAATACTTTCATTTATGTGTTCAGTTTTCTGCTGCAGATGTAGTCAATCCACTGTTTTTTCTTTAGTTTGGAAGACTATTGTGAATTACAGGTGTCTAACGTGTACTCTTACATCTAACATTCCACCTATTTGCTTTTACAATCAAATAAATACTTTTGGTTTGGAATGTTCATAAGATTGCATTAGAAATTATTTTTTTTA
>JAVSBS010026263.1:124904-146799 GCA_033124195.1 Coracias cyanogaster | reverse complement strand
AGGTCAGGTTGCTCAGAGCCTCATCAAGCCTGACCTTGAATGACTCCAGGGATGGGGCCTCCACTACCTCTCTAGGCAGCCCATTCCAGTGATCTATCACCCTCATGTTAAAGAGCTTTTTTCTAATATCCATATATTCAATCATCTATCCTTTCCTAGCTTAGATGTCACAACAAGCCAACATTCTGCAGTAAAGCTGAGTTGAAGGTGCTAGCTTCAACTTTGACTAACTATTTGGGGTAAATTCTTGATATTTTTTCCCCGAGAGGGTGGCAGGAGTATCAGTAGAATACTTCCTGCTCTTCATATCTAAAGAGTTCAGCAACAGTGTGTAGCAAGTTTTCCAGGAAAAGACAGGAAGTAATAACAGCTGGCAAGGGCATAAACAGTTAATAACAGTAAACAGTACCAGCAGAGAAAAACAAAACCCTACTAAGCAAGTAAAACAACGAAGTCTAAAAACGAGTACCTTTGCTCCCTGGAAACAAAAATTATCATAGGTTAGGAAAGTGTTCTTATTTTATATTATCTTTAAACAAATACTTCTGAATTTGGTCACTTAGGTAATTTAACCTGTAACAAGGCTTATAGTTTTTCACAGTATCAAACAATGTAGTGCTGACCAAAACCAAGATCGCCAATTAAAAAAAAAAACAAAACTACTTCTACAAAAATAACTTCTTTCTAATAAAAACAGGAATTCTTATGACTACCATGTATGTCAACAAATGCCAAAAAAACCACCAACCCCAAACTGTGCAGGTACACAAATGTATCCCTTCTGCTCTTCATCCTTCCTCTCATCCCACAGCTTTTACCAAGTGAAATATCCTGTGCCAGTTTTAGACATGCACTTTTTGAAATATAATTGCGTTTTCACAAATCAAAATGTACTGACGTAAGAAACCCTGAAAGCCCTTTACAAGCCACCTAGCCTTTATCATTTTGCAATAGCAGTTCAGAAAGATTCTGTAATTTATCACTGGCAACACAATGAAAGACAAAAGAGAAGGATACATATCCTAAATTACACTATGGGCCATACTCTAGAAACCACATTGCAACCCAGTGCTCAAAAAGTGCCATATGGTGGTGGCTGTGTGGTTCCTGTAATCAGCCATATACTATCCCTAAGCATGGGGACTCAACTATCTTAAAATTAAGCTTTCATGCCAGTTTATGTGAAAAATAAAGGAAAATTTCTCAATACAGTAATATAATGTTGTTTTTTTATAGTCGGGACTCCAAATTCATTTAAATAAGACATAGACATATGAAACTATCCATATGAGGAATTTAGTTTATATATATATATGTATATTCTGCATGTTCCTTTCGTCTTCCATGAATGATTTTGGTTCCTCTCTCATTTCTTGGGTGTCATTTGTGCAATGCTTATTGTTCCAACTCTGTCTTTTTTCTAGCTGTAACATAAATAAAATTAAAATCAGCTTTGCATTAACATCTACACAATTCAGATGTGGTGGTTTGCAGAAACCCATCAGCTGGTGAATCCTAAACCATGTGCAGCATGCAGTTGCCCGTGGTGGTATCAGTACGTTTCAACGTCTTCAGAAATGTGTGCTCATGTGCAACTACCCTCAAAGTTGATATATTGATATTTTAGTAAATTACAGACATGCTAAATTTCATCATTTCAGCTTTGATATATATTGGTGCATCCTGATTGGATTCTTTTATAACAATAAACACAGATCCTGACCCAAATTTCACTACAGTCAACAGAAACATCTGGCTTAGCTCATCTGTTCCCTGCTATGGTCCAGAAGAAAAAGCTTCAGTGTAAAAAAATAAAAAGAACTAAAAAAAAAAAGCTAGGGAAGCAACAGGATGAGAAGAGAGAGAGTTATGAACAAAAATAACTAGTGTTAACATCTCTTCAGTTCATTAACCCTCCTAGATTGCACTAAATTTCCCAAGATAGCATTCAATAGTCATTTGATACATTTGATGCTTTATGGTCTCCTTATGTCTGCAGCACTCCAGCTCTGAAAGTGATACTCATCTGAACAAAAAAACACAGCCAATTGCCACAGCACCAATATTAAGAGTAAAAAGAAAACATGCTTCAAAAGCAAGGAAACATACACTTGAAACCACCTCTGTGGCTGTTGCATTAAAAACAGGAAGTTACTGAGGATCACTGTGAACAGATTCTCTTTTATACGTTTCTTATCCTTTTCAAGGAACATTCGCTGAAATAAAGAAATGCATAGCAACACGCCTTAAAGATTTTTCTCTTCTATAGAGAAGCTTTTGAACAGTGATATGCACTGCTTGCTGTCTTGCATGAAATGGAAAGACAGCAACCAGACATTCACCACTGCATGGTTTACCTAATGTCCAAAAACCCATTAGAAATTGCTGTGCCCTTGCCTTGAGTTATCCATTTTATGTCACACATTGCCATGCCAGCTACAGCAAACATGTACCTCTGGAAGCCACTCTAGAGAGCTCACAAAGACTTTCTACAGTAATTCCCAATTTGAAAACATGTACACACAGGTAAGCACTCCAAATATCCCTATAATGCTTTTTATTCAAGAGTGGGTTCCTTTGTCTGCAGTGCTACACCCACAAACATTCATAAGAAATACTGCGTTTTAGGAAATACAAGTGTTCTGAGGGCAGAGGAAGTACAGTTGAATTTAAATTAAATTTAAATACCTTCACAAAAAACTGTTACATATTCCTTTCTCTTTTTTTTGCCAGGCAGTACATTATGTCTGATCACCCAAATATGAACACATAATTCTTGAGATTATTTAGATTTTATCACCTGCATTTCCCTTCTTGTTTTGCAGCCTTGCCTGCATTTGGGATTTATATATTCGCAGAGATAACCAATCACCTCTCTTATTGTTGCACACATTGTAGATGGTAGACTGAAATATTGCAGAGAACAATAAAAAAAAGGATGAAAATAGAAGGAGCAAATATAACTATTTCTTTCAAATCTGATAGGATTTGGAATAGAGTACATTGCAGAAATTTTCAGAACAATCACAAGATGATACATTTCGAAGCCGTAACAAACATTTCCAGAGTCAGAACAAGCCTCTGCCTAGAATCACACACAGTCTTTTTCATACTTCTGAGTTCCTGTAAGGTCTACAATACAAATTAATTAATAAAACTCATGGCTGGAAATGACATCTCCCTACTGCATGCTCCCCAGGTAAGGATTAGTCTAAAGGTGGTCCCCTCTGCGGCTGCCTTGCCTGCACCATCAGTAGCACCCTCCCATAGCATTTCTCTAAGTTATCTTGGATACTTAAGCTTTCTCTGAGCCAGCCTGCACCAGCACTGAGAGCCTTCAAATAAAACTAAAGCCACATAAAAGTAAGCAGATCATAAACCTGCCTTAGCATTAGTTTTTAGCAATAGATAATGCTTGTAATGGTTTCATCAGCTGATGTCTTGAAATAATACCTGTAGCGTATGTCAGCAACTTCATCTAAAGATAGAAAGAAAAACAAATGGTGCTCACAAACTGTGACATGAACTGTAATGAACAAACCGGTCAGACCACAGCTACAACATACCCATCATACCTGACATGTTAAAGCATAATACAGCACACAGTTTCTCTGATAAAAAAAGAGAAATAAGAATATATAGAACCTTTCACTATTCAAGCCCATTCTGTCTTTTTAAAAAAAAAATAATGTCATGACTTATTTTCCAAGTCCTTCTGCTTTTTCAAATATAATGATTTATTTTGTAAGTCTATATTGCTAAGTCTAAGTCTATTTTTTTCATGATACTCTATGCCTTTGCTTAATTCCCCCTATAAATTAAAAGTTAATAGTTGGATGTTTCAATTTTTCTTCTTCCAGAAATTAAGGAACGTGGCATTTGATAGTCTACAAAGTTACAATACCAACTCATATTTTTTAAACTATAAATTTTATGAGATTTCTGTCTCCCCCACTCCATATTCTGTGGACATGCGCATCTCTGTTGCTGCACTTCACATATGTATCTGTATTGCTGCAGCTTATAAAAATACCTCTCAGCAATCTAACACACTTAAGCTCAATAACATTGCAGATACAAGGAAAGGCTTTAAAATTCAGGGAAGCAAAACCCAGGATGTTTCCAAGAGGTACAAATGCCTGCAATTTACCAGCTATTACTTCCTACATAAATGCGGTTCTGAATTATGTAATGTTGTAAGGTAATATTTAGGGCCACTATAATATCTAGGAAGATCAGATACACATTAATTCCAAAAGGTCAAGAACTAATCAAAATACGAACATCATTAGAAACTTGGATACTTCTCTTTTGTATGTGACAACTTTTGCAAGAGATGAAAGAAATCATCTGTAAGTGGTTAAGAAAGATATAGTAAGCATTTTGTATTTTCATACGGAAAACTGAAATGTAAATATATCAAACCACATGATTTCATTTTGTTGTTTCCATATTTTGCATATTTCTTATTTTCATAAACCAAAATATTGCAAACATCCATTTGCTTGTGTTATTTGGAAAGTGGGTAGAAGGAATTTTTGATTCTGGAATGAATTACCTTTTTTTTTTAAATACCAATATACCAATTCTTGTAGAAGAAAATAAGTTTGATCTGCTACTGCTTAACAGTATATGAATATTTTCAGCATTGTAGAGTTGTTACAGTACATGAAACTCAGAAGTATAAGCAGTAAAGCATCTGAGGAAAGGGGTTGCTGTCACGAAAAATATATTTATATGTAAAATACTAGGGGATAAAAGTTTCAGAGACAAACTCGAAATTTTGTAAGCTGAGATACAAATAGTAGATTTTGCTACTATATATGCACTAGAATTATTTTATTCATTTAAACAATGCTTTTATATCATATGTGGAGATTCTGAACAAATATTTAATCTAGATGTTGTGCCTAAAACCATGAGCTCCATTCAGAAAAAGTTCTGAAGTTATTATCAGCACATTTCACTTCAGCCACTTAAAGATTGAATGGTATTATTCCACATGACAAAATAAAGATTAAAAATGTACTCTACAGCAACACCACTAGGGACTACCTAGAATGCTGAAGTGTGTGGTCCTTGGCTCGGGAGGCTCCTGCCTCCTCCTCAGCATCTCCCCAGTTGCCTCCACGGCACAATGAGCACATTTCACATGGATGTTTTTCTAGAACTACAAATATCCTCTTCTCAGCAAGACACATTTTCCCATATTTTTCTTCTACCATCTTGTGGAGTACGTTAACAAAGAGAGAGAGGAGTGGCACTGCTGCTTCCCTAATGTATTGCGTGGTACCTCAGAAAGGTATGAGATGTCCTTGTGAAGTCCCACTTGATACATGTTACGCATAGCAAAATAAAGAGTGGGTGTTCCAGAGAAACCAAGGAGATGATGTAATCAGCCTGGCCTATAGAAATTTAATTTGTTTCTTCCTAAGAATGAAGGATGATCGCTATGCCTTGGGTTTCTGAGCAGGTCTCATGTTGAAAATGCAATCAAATGCATGTACGGTATAGGAAAATACAGCTTTTAGTTATGAATTTCAACTCAGCTCCTGAGTGTTTGGGTTTGAAACTTAAAAACACTTCAGAGGCTACTGTTCTTTTTGTTTCTTTTCCCGTAATTCTCCCCAACACTTTAATTAATGTTTGTGTGTATGTATGTGCATTCATATCCAGTTTAGCTGTACACCTAGAAATGAAGACAAGAACAGAACAACAGTATTATAGTATTGTACAGGAGAATAACAGGGTAGAAGGTTAAAAATGTAGGTCTCACAGAGAGATGAGAAGAGAATTTATGAAGCGTAACAGAGTCATTGATCTTCCTAGAATCTGGACTGATGGCTATACATACATGAAGATAGTTTGTCATTGAGGAGATTCCAGGAGATGCCCTGGAGTAGGTTGATACCCTACAGTTTGGTGGTTGAAGGTGAGCTAGAAGATAAGAGTATCCAAGATGACTGTGGCTGAAGAAGACCAACAATAGTCTCCTGGGGAGCCCATAATGAAAGCCTGTTGAAAGATGAAGAAAATCTTCTACTGGTAACGCTGAAAGAACAAGTAGAGAAGTAGGATGAGAAGCAGAACAAAGAGCACATTTTGTTTAGAAAAATAAAGTAATACTTCAAATTTTGTCAAAACCTAGAAATCAATTTTGCAATTTGTTATTATATATATTGTTTTTCTTAAGATATTTTAAAATGACCAGCCTTCATGACCAGTAGGTAATTAAAAAAACTGCCAGCATTATTAAAAGGAAAAACATTTTAACTTATAAAAACTTATTCTTTTTTTTAATATAGCCTTATACTAGTAAAATGTTGCCAGAGGTTGAACAGCAACAGGAGAGGAGAACAGCAAAAAAATCTAACCCAAGAGCTACATCTGACCTGACTAGTAAATATGGGCATATGGAAATGCTTTTGGAAGAATGGAATCAGGGAGAAGACAACTTTTTATCTATTGTTGAGAATAATGATAGGAGTCTCCGTGCCTCCATAAAATCATTTATTAGTGTCAAGTGGCTCTATCTTATTTCATTCCTGATTTACAAAGCCGATTAGTATCTGAGTGCAGAGAGGAGAGGAAGAGGAGGATGAATACAAGTCATAGTTTCTTTGTTTTTTTAGAGAAAGCCAAAAGAAAGAAACAAGTTCTAAGAGAATTGATCTTGTCAGCAAATCTATAATTAACACTTGCCCAAATGTGAGATCAGTATGCATTTTCATGTCTTTTCAGAGCATGTAAACCACTTTATATAACGTGGTTTGGGTGATTCCATTATTTTCAGATCATGTCCTTAAAATAACACCTTTTCCTTTCACTACATTTCCTCTCTCTTCATCTTACAGCAGCTGTGTACAGCCAAATAATGCCTGACACAGTTGAAAAGCTGGGGGTGGATTGTTGAGGTTTTTTGAACATCTAAATTCTTGTTTTTTCTGACAAGCCTGCTAATCTCAAGTGCTGTTTTTAGATACCAAAATTATATGTTAAAGAACAGATTCAGGATTTCCTTTTCAAATCCCCGTAAAAGAGAAGATTGCATACCAAAAGAGAAAGAGAGTTAAAAAAAAAAGGCGGGGGGGGGAGTAATTTTCATACTGCTCACTGGTACTTTGTACAGTGTATGCATTTCAAGGATGAGAGAAATAGTAAGGGCATCTGGTAATAACGCTGCCTGCTGCATAGGCCAAGCGGTGTACAGATACTGCACCAATATTGTTTTTTAGACATGTGCCTAGTTTTGTTAATGCATGTGTTAATGCCTGTCCTTGAGAGGGAGTCAGATGGATGGCTGGACATTGGCTGGGTGTTTTGCTTAGAAGTGGTCCCTGCCCACTCACCAGAGCAGCAAGAGGACCTAAAACACATTCCCTCATGCTACCTTGTTTTGCTGCTTTTCCTGTCACCTGCACCTTGCTGAATGTGGCAGGTAGGGTTAGCCAATGGCTATGGAAGACCATCAGTCTGGTTAGTGGAAAGTACAACCAGGCACAGTAAAGTTCACCCGTTCTGGGATCGGATGAAATGTCACTCAGACGAAAGAAAGCCTGCGATATGGGAATCTGCTTACATATAAGATTCTGTCAACTTTAAGAGAAAGCCTTCATTACCAATGCTGAAATTGTATTCACACAAAAGGTCAAGATGACAGTGGATTGGGAAGTATAAGCAGGTGCTAATAAAGAATTACAAGATACTATGCCAATTTATCATGTTTGTTATTTTCTGAATCCCAAACACGTATATAAGCAGCATCACAAGGAAAATAAAGGGAAATGTATTCACCTAAAATAAAAGGTCTTGAGAGTATTTGAAGGGTAACAAAAGCATTTTAGGAGCCCTTATTACATAGTTTCTGAGCACTGTAAAGTTGTACCAGACCTGAGACATGAAGGAATAAACTGCAACCACAAAACACTGGGTGTTGTGGTTTAGACCCAGGGAGGAGCTGAGCACCACGTGGCCACTGGCTTATCCCCTCCCAACCCTCTGTTGGAATGGGAAGGAGAATAAGGAGAAAAAGGCAAAAACCTGTGGGTTGAGATAAGGAGAATTTAAAAGAACAAAGCAAGAGGAGAATAAGCAACAGTAATAAAAATAATAGTAATGAAACAATATATGAAACAAGTGATATAAAATGCACTGAACCACCTAGACCTGCACTGACAGCTCCACATCAGAGAGCCCCTTGACCAGCCTAGCCTGCCCTCCGCCCTTATACAGGGAGCATGAGGTCAGTATGGTATCGAATATCCCATTGGCTGGTTTGGTTGTCTATCCTAGCTGTGGCCCCCTCCCAGCTTTTGGTGAAATTTAACCCTACCCTAGCTGAACCCAGAACACTGGGGAAATGGAACTTGAGAAGAGATTTTTTCTCTGTCTTCCGCTTTGTGAGAACGCCATCATGTTGCTCCTGAAGTTCCAGAAATCCAGTGTCCAAACCTGCAAATCCTCATCCCACGTCTCATACTCAACCTGAATATTTGGGTAGATATCAAACAATTAAGATATCTACCCCTAGTAATGGCTATATTGAGGATTTTTAAAACTGCGGTAGAAATTTATCTCACCTAGCTTCAGACAATGGTCATCAGAAGGGAACAGGCATTTCCAGCGACTCAAACTCACCCACCTGTTTTATCAAATGTGTTAAAAATCCCTAGTGCTTCCCATCAGTTCAAAAGGGACTCCAGTATCATAAGTACATACTGCTGTAGATACTAAAGCAGAAAAGATAAATCCTATCCCATATGTCTGAAGTTAGGTGTTTAAACATGTTTTTACAAATAGAATAAAGAAGATGGATTGCCGTATGAAACAGGTTGAGTGATGTGCCTTTAGTAACACCTACAGCAGTTGTCTCTGTTAGAGAAGAAAGAAGAGCTGATGCCTTTTATTAACATTTCTAGATTGCATTCAGCAATTGTAATCTTCTGAATAAATATGAGGTCAAATCCACTCTTTTATTTCACCAATATTTGCACCTAAGGTATTTGAGACTACATATACCAGAAAACAATGCAGCTGAAAAATCCATGCAGGTGGAAATAACTGATACATTTGGCCACAGAATGAGGATTTTCTCAATTAATTGGTATGGCACATCGTACAATTATTAAACCTAGCAGGAAACAATTCTCAAAGCTTTTTGAAATATTTCAGGCTGTGCAGCATCTTAAAGCAGCTAGCCTAGTCAATTCTTAGATAAGCTTATTTAATGGCACTGTGAAAACTGTTTAGACAAATACTAGAATTTTAGGGAATTTTATACAATCACTGTCTACACATCGTTTAGAATTAGAACATAAACAGTTCTTAAATTAGAAAGTAATACTAGGACTTTAGGAGATAATCATAGACCACACTGGAAAGTGTAATGTTTACCAAATTTTGAAGCCAGCAAAAACCCCTTATATAGACATTCATTTGTCAATGTCTTTTGAAATAAACTTGTTTGGACCTTAATGTCTTTCTTGCAGAAGCACAGTATAGAAATATGAGTTATAAAGCTATTGTCTTAAGTTTATCCTTAACAAACAACCTGTCTTCTCATTGGAATTAGGGAATTAATTTGACCCATAAACTTGAAAGTTCCTATCTCTGGAGTTGGTCTTACAGATAACACTCATAAAACCAAACTACTTGCAATGTACAGCAAGTTATAAAACTGCCTGCAAACTAGATGCCTTTATATCCAAAACATGAGGCCTGCTGTTAAAAACAAACTGATCCATTAGGCACAACCTAAACCTAGGTTCTTATACCACAAAATATGAAAATCTGAAAAATAATTAGACCAGTGATTCTGCCTAGTCACTTTTTGGAAATCCCCTACAAAAGCATGTCCTATCTACATGAAAATTCTTCAAAATTTGAAAGTATATGGTTTACGACATACATACTGACTTCAATTTCTCCCAGGCAATTTTTTTTTTTTTTCCTAATCAGAGTTTTTCTATTCGGGAAGGCTAGGGTGATGCAGGGTGGTTAAAGAGAATCAGAATTCCATGTTCTGAAACAGTATCATGAAATGTAGGAGCAAGGATGAAAATTCACAAATGGTTATGCAAGTGAAAGATTCTCAAAGGCTTGGTATGTTATTTCTTTCTAAATAACACTGATTTTCTTCAGCTTGTTTTCACAGTCTCTGCTGTACCATCTCTGCTGCAAGACATTTTAACAATATATACTAGAACAAAAACAATACTAAACAACTATGTGAGGATTAAACTGAAAATGAAAGGTCACCATAAGTGATGTTTATAAATACATTACTAAAATTAATAAAGGGGGGGAAAGCGTGGTGAGAAAAAATGTAAAAAGATACAACAGGAAAAAAAAAGTACAGCAAAATAATTGCTGCAAAGGATATGGATTAAAAAAAAGTATAACTGTTAGCAAAGACTGAACTCTAAAGAACCTTAGAAGATAGAAAAAGTTAAAAAAGCAGGAAAGGAGAGAAATATAAATTGGTAAGAGGAAGGATGATGTTCCAAAAAATAAAAAATTAAAAAAGAAATGCATTCAGATTTTTATTCTATTTTTCACATAAGAATATCTGGCATTGTTATTCACAGAATAGACTTCTATAGATTCTAAAGTGCATAAACATAAGGGTTATTTTATTTACAGTGAAATGTACGTTTCAAGCTGTTTCCCAATATGTAAGCCTTCCTTCTGGCCATTCTTGATCAAAGGTAAATAGTACTGCTTACCAAAATTGTACTACAAAGCTTTGTAAACTAGACAGTAAAGACTGCAGAGCTGACCTCAGTGCAATGCTAAAAGAAAATCTTGTGGTTGCAATATCAAGTTAGGACGTTTTAACTCATAAAAAATGAGATTCCATCATCTACTTTAATCTGAGTAGCACTTTAATGAAGGAAATACTCCTGTCAACTTCAGAGTCACAGTTGTATTTAATGTTGAAAAGGGAATCAGAATCTGATCCAGTGACTGATAGGGTACTAAGAGACCTAGTCCCTAAAGAGACTACAGAATATCTGAGCATTCAGATCATGTGTGTCCATCTAAGGTAGAACAAAAGTACATTCTTTTTAAAAAGAATAAAAGATGCACCTAATTAATTTTACCAGAACTTAATAACTATAATTTTATCTTACATCTTACCTTTACATTTCCTACAGAGCTTATTGATGTTAACAAGATACCACTGATTTTTGTTCAGCTCAAGTATTTTTCATTGAAAGATAAAGCAATGCAAAATGGCAAGTACTGAGATCTAAACATCTCCTTGAGCCTACATCAAACTCTGCTATAGCTGTCTTTCAAGTTAGATAGAGTTAAGCTGCTGATTTTAAAGCTGAAATATGGTCAGTGGAACATGGCTCAGCAGCATGACCTTCAGGGTTGAGCATCACTCTAGTTGCAAATGGCCAGAGGCTGAGGCAACACTCAAATGCCTGCTCTCAGCTCAGTGGGTTTCTGCACAGGCTGAACACTGTTACAGAACCACTCTCAGTCTGCCAGTTGAAAACCTTGGAGTTTTACACAGATAATTACACCAGATAATCCCTCCTTTCAATTTTCTGCACTGTCATAGCTTCATTTATATGCTATTTTTGCAGTTCGCTCTGCAGCAACATGCAGTTGGGCTCTAGATGAGCCAGTTGAGGTAAAAGAGGAGCAGAAATGCATTGCTCATCCCCCTGAAAAGTCAGGCTAGTTCTACAAAACCACGTCAGAACTATCAATCACAGCCAGCCAAAGGGAGAACAATTTTCTGAAATCTGCAGAAAGGTGCTGTAAGATTAACTTCCTACTTTTCTAATTTGTTTTTACCTATACAAACATTAGGACAAGAAACTTGAAACACTACTGTTTAGGTAACAAGTTACAATTATTTTTTAAAATGCATACATATTTTCTACCAGTATTGGTTATTATCTCACTCTCAACCTACCTAAAGTGCAAATAATTCCATGGGAAATTTAAAACATGCATGCATATAGATCTATTTAAACATACATATAATAATTTTCTAAAAATAAATCAACATATACCAAAATGTAAACTCATTTTATGTAGTAATAATTGCTATATATGTCTCTAGAAGACTTTATTTCCATTTAAGATATAATTTATAAAAATTAAGTGTTGGTCCTCTAAAAAAGTTTATTTTTAAAATACTTAAAACTGTGCAGCTGAATTTTTCAAGACATTGTGAATACAGAAAAAATCCAATCCACCTCGTTCTTTAAATTATATTGGTAATGTATGTTGAAGGAGTAAATCTTATTTTACACAAGCCATAAATTTAATAAAGGAACCAGAAATTTAAAACACATAATCATCATTAATCATTCAGCACTAGATCTACTAAATCATTTCTGTATACTTGACTGAGACTAAACAGGCAACAGCTTGTGTTATTATTTCATGTTATTCAGAAAAATTTGGTTTCCATATTTTATGGACTTCTTCATACAACTGAAAAAATGCAAAGCATGACCTGACCATCCCATGATGTGTGTACCAATGCTTTGGTTTTTCTGCCCTGTCAAGTTAACAGAGCATCTAGTATTCCCCTTGGGAATTTAACCCACAGGACAGAGAATGATACTGTGAACAATACATAACTACCTTCTAACTGTGAAAATATAATAATCGATCCATCCTTTTGGGGAAACTGAAGGAGTCTGATGAGTGAGAGACATAGCATAAAGAAGGTACTCAAACAAAGGTCCTGGAGTGATGCCTCACCAAAACTGGGAATGTAAGGTCCAAGAGTTGTCCCCAGTAAGCTCTTTGGAAAGTATATTTGCTTTTGCTGTCACTCAACATTTTGAAGGTATGACTGCTACAGACTTCTTTATTATTAAGTTACAAGCAGCAGACACAGATCACAAAGGTTGTGAGGATGTTGATATTGTAACCTTTCACTTGAGGAGCTTCCACCTCAAACCAAACATATTTCAGATATACATTATTTAAAACTCATTACAATGTGCAGAAAGGAAAACTAATCTTCCAACCTGCACAACTTCTGCACTCTTCCAGGAGGAAGAGAAGTGTCACCTCTTCCCATACACACACACAATGAAAGGCAGATAGAATCATAAGTACCAGCTTCCACACTATTTACCCGCTCTTACAAGCAAAGGAATGATGCTTTCCACATGCACGCAGAGTCAGCAGCTCTAATTCCAGCCTCCTCCTGGAGCTTCAGAGGAGGCAATGTTTATACATGATAACACTGAGATTTTAAAATTTTGTCATCTAATGCTCTTGCCTCAGAAATATATACTTTAAAAGGTCTAGTAAGAGAGAACTGTAAACTTTTCTTACTCTATTTTTTCTCAGATTAATATGTTCTTTATTCCCATTGAGTTTCATATTATTTTTGGCTCCACCATTTTTCATTAACATCTTATATTTCCCACTACTGGCATGCTTTGCAAAACTGAAGCTAAAACCAATAAATAAAGCTTGCACTTCATCCTCTTTGATGCCTGTCTTCTAATCTTGCAGTAGCAAGACAGAACACAGCAAGCAACATCCATTTGCAGAGATGTAGAATAACCGCATCGATTTACTAGTAAAATATCCTGTTCCTATGGACTAAGTCAATCCCCCTGCAGGAAAAACTTACAGAGAGACCCAGAGATATCATAAATTTACAAAATAGTTTAAAATGATGGAATTTATAATAGATTTGCCATTTATTTGGTGAGAGGACTTTTAACAAAAATTGTTTTCCTATTACTGAAACACAAACATCAACCATGAAAACAAATACACCCCATATTAACTACAATAACACACAGATGGAAAATAATCAGGCAGATTGCAAATTGTACACTAGACTATAGATATGAAAATGTATCTCAAATTTCCATACTTACTCGGACCAATAGCTCAGAATTATACAGAAATCTGGAAAGTTTCCTGTTGAGTACTTCTTAATTTAAGGAAGCAAGATTATATATGAAGTAGACTGACAAAATCTTATTATTTAAGGGATGAAAATCCTTTGGGGCTTGTTCCAGATCTGGATAATGTCCTTTACTGTAGCACATGTGGTGGAACCCAGTAAGGTATGTAACATATACATAAGATATTTCATGAAGAAATATGTTTTCCCATAGGAAAACAATGTAAAAGCAAGCTATGCTACTTAGAGAAAACAAATTGCACTCCAGTTTTTCAGATTGATTAACTACAGCCTGGTTTCTTGCTCTTGGACCTCATGCTTAAGTTGACATAATTTCTCCAGTTCAGTGGTGTATAAATAGCACAGTAAAAATAAGTCATCCTGCCACCTCTTTTTAGAGGACTAAATAGAGACCAAGGATGATTTTTATTATTGTTGAAAGTATAACACATGCATACAATGTTATTTTATTTATACTGAGCATTCTTACATTATTCAAATATCAGTTTAAAACAAGCATCATTTCTAGACTCACTAACCACTGTGTTTAACTAACCTGAGAAAAGCTTCAAAATATGAGGCTGTTAGAATCAAGTTCTTTAATAAAGGTGGTATATATGCAAAAAATATAACGTGCTCTGCAGAAACTGCAACATGGCTATCTAATTTGGATCGATAAGCCTTAGCATGAGAAGTTAGATAAGCTGGACCAATTCCAAATAATACGTTGAATATATTGAATTTTTTACTCTTCTATTAGCTTAAGGAAAGTTAAGAAATGACACAATCCTTCACTAAACCATAGGAAATATCCACATATAAATGAATCTAGTAGCATAAGTATATAAAGATATTTAACAATTTGATTACCAAATTCTACAATATGTGTAAACATAGGCTGAAGTACCTGGCATTTCTCAAAAGAATTATATGTGATTTGTAAGCAGTGGAAAATGTTTACAGAAATGATGCTGAAATGGTGGTGTGGCTTTATACAACTTAATTTTTGCCTAAAGTAACAAAAAGATATAAAGCTGATATAGCTGACTTTCAGACAGGAAATCTGCTAAGTGAGTGAACACAGAAGCGCTGCACTTTGGTTTAAGTTCATCCACTCTGTAATAAAAGTAGAATCATATATCTTCTTCCATTAGAAATACAATCAGTTTATCCTACAGCTTGAATTTCCAATAATTATGTTTCCTTACTTGCTATAAGAGGTAACTGCTGTGTATAAACATTCCTTTACAGTGTAAAAGTATTTGAAGACCTATTATTTCTTCAGGAACCATGCCAAAATATGAGTCTCTGGACTCTAGTAGTTTTGATGCTATGCCAAAAACAGTTTAAAATGTTGTGCAATAATTACCAGTAGAAAAGTAAAAGGCTGTGGGTTAGGACACATATGCCACGGGAAAATGTGGAGAGGGCCTTAAAACCCACAGTAGATCTAGTTTGTTCAGTTAGCAACCCTCCCTATAACTGGGCCCACTTAAGGGCCAGTGACTTCCCAGTTCACAATCAATATTTCAAATTAAACAGTATTTGGCCTAACTGCAAGACTCATTTCTGAATATGACTGATGCTATCTGGCATAGAAAAGAAGGCCACAGGACATCTCAGCCTGCAAAGGACTTTGGGTCTCATTCCTCCTCCACCTCCTCACTGGAGGACAGCCTGCCCTCCTTAGCTTATTTCTACTCTTTTTTTAATCTTTCATACGGGCAAGACTTCCAGAAAGATAGAAAACCCTCTGGATCCGGGGCTACATTGGAGGAAGACTGGACCAGTTCAGTAGAACTGACAAACAGAAATCACAGCACCTCTCTGATTTGTCTGACAAAACGTGCCCAAGAGCAGATCTGTCCTCTCACCTGTCTCCTTCCCTCCTCCAGAGTCTAGTCAGGCTGAAATCAGTCTGTATCACCTTCCTGCCCTCACAAACATTTTGGTAAAACACTCCTGACCATTCAAGGTGACTTAACAACTACTCCACTGGCCCAGCAGGCAGCACCTTTGAGATCCAGCTTGCTGTTTCCCAGCTGGGAAAGGAGGAGCAGAAATAAAGCAACACAGTGCCTGGAGGCCACTCCTGCCTTCTGCAATGTCCACAGCCTATAACTCAATTTGCTGTTTCTCTCACAGCCAAAACACACTAGAAAATTTGTAATTCTAAAGCAAATGGGATGGTGTGAAAATAGCATTTCCCCTCCTTTCTCTCATGGAAGAAAAACATGTCTCTCAACTAAGCTCTTCATTTACTAACTAATTCTGCCCTCTTATGTGTTTATATATTTTATAGATCACAAGTTTCAAATTTTCTTAACTAAGACTGAAGGGATTGATAATAAATTATAGACAGGGAAAATCCTCAGTCTACTAATTTTTCCTGAATTATTTTGAAAGGCTATGAATTATATATTTCTTATTCTTCTTTGACTGCATGAATTAACACTTCAGCAATGTACATTGTCACTGAAAACCTTTTGAGAGTCTGGCATCTTTTATCCTTATTCAATGAATACATCCGTTCAAAAATAAAGAACTGTGCACAACTACTAAAGCAAGTCTATAGCCCTTTTTTTATTTATTTGACAACCAACGACTTTCTTACTATCCAAAGTACTTTTCCCCCCCTATTGTTTGGTATCAATCCCTGGCACAGTTGATACTTCAGGCAGAGATTTTCAAAATGCTGCCTAAGGGATTTAAATGAGGATTATTTTTCTAAGTCTTCATTTTCTTCTTTCAGTGAGCACCCTCAGCCCCCCATCTATTTTCTATTCCACATTAACAGATTAGATTTCAAATTGCCTCTGGGTTCAAGACAAAAAGATACTACATCTCAATTCACAATGTCAAAGTTTTAAAACTGTGGAAGTTAGAAGGAAGCAATGCAACCACTAGCTAGCAATGATGCCTACCCTGCCACACACTTTGGATCAGGAGGACCCTCACATGCTTGAGTTATGTTTATTAAAAAAAGCACACAAGCATATGCTTAATTTTAAGCACATACTCACAGTTAAGCAGGAGTTTAAATAAACAAAGATGGTTTCTTGATTTGGTGCCCAAAGGAAATATTTGCAATTTGCAGTTACATATGCAGATGAGTCCAAAGTACGATTTTGTATGTGAACCTGGTCATTTCTCTGTGATTCAGATCAATGAGAATTATTCAACTAATACTTTCAAAAATTGCACCCATTTGCCACTTTGGGCACTTAAATAACTTGGAGGAAATGGACACCTTCCAGTAATTTCAGTCATTGAGAGTACTCAGCATTAAAAGGCATGCTTTGGCTGTTATAATTCTTCCAAACACTCAGCTAATGGTTTTAGTTGTGAATGTGGTCCTTGTCCAGAGAACTGGAGAGGCTGCGGCTCAGTTACCTTATGAAGGTAATTTTATGGTCCATTTTTACTTGTATACTTCAAACAGCCACTGAAAATATCTTTATTTTTATTTAATAGCTCCAGTGTAGCAGCTTATTTTCTTCCAATCCTAAATTATTTAGGCAGTTCTCAGTTTGCCAACCACACAGCACTGAAACATTTTTTAGGCAGAGATTGCCTTTAGAATCTCAGCTTTTCCTCATAGGACCGTGCTCTGATCATCTTTGTGGCCCTCCTCTGGACCCACTCCAACAGGTCCATGTCTGTCTTGTGCTGAAAACTACAGAGCTGGACAAAGTACTTCAGGTAAGGTCTCACCAGAGCAAAGAAGGGGGAAAAAAAATCAGCTCCCATGACCTGCTTGCCACACTTCTTTTGAGGCCTAGGATACAGTTGGCTCTCTGGGCTGAGAGCACACATTGGTGGTTCATGTCCAGCTTTTCATCCGTTAGTAACCCCAAGTCCTTCCTTGCAGGGCTGCTCTCAACCCCTTCATCCCCCAGCCTATATTGATACTGGGGATTGACCTGACCCATGTGCAGACCTTGCATTTGGCCTTGTGAGACTTCATGTGGTTCATTTGGGTCTACTTCTCAAGATTGTCCAGGTCCCTCGGAATGGCATCCTATCCCTCAGGCATGTCAACCACACCACTCAGCTAGGTATCATCTGCAAACCTGCTGAGAGTGCACTTGATCCCACTGTCTATGTCACTGATGAAGATATTAGACAGCACTTGTCCCAGTAGGGGTGTACTTTTTAGTGAGTGTGAAGGATTGCGTAAGCATGGAGAAGATTCTGTATACTGCTGTGAATCTGAGGCATTCCCTAAAATACCCCAAATGCTGATGTTTCCCAAGGATAAAAATAAAATCCTGTTGTGGGGAAGATTCCTGATAGGAAAAAGAGCTGGGACTGCTAGAAGTTGCCATTTTCAGGGGCATCTCAGGGATGATACTGCCTTTCCTTCAGATACAGTTTGAGAGGAAAGTATTTTGTTAATCAGCTTGGGTTTATATTTGTAATCACTGATGCAAGCCACCTTTTGTCACTTCTGCAATTGCTTACTATATGATGTAATGTAATTTACAGTCTTCTATACTGATAACAGTACACCATGTATAGTTTTATTTTCAAAGTTTGCAGAAAAAACATGGTGAATATTGTTGTTTTATAAGTACATCATATATTCCAAAGGGAATTATGTAAAACAGAAACAATGTGATTTCAAAGTAAGCAGATTTAGTTTATTTTTGCATGCCTCCGATTCATAGCTCTCATATTACAGACGGCTGTAGATTAATTATAGAAGCTATTAATTTGATCAATTAAGTGAAAATAAAAAAAAAAAAAGATTGAGAAAAGGGGCCGGAGATTGAGAAAGCTTTCTTCCATGGTCATGGTACCTTGGAAGAAAAGAGGAAAAAGATATGACCCATGGGAGAGAAAAATCACAGCAGGTTGTAATGTATACTGTTATTAGTATGACATTTACTGGCATTTCACTCATATTTGAATTTTTCACCATTTGCCCTTGCCCTCTCTTATGAGAATGACTGCCAGTACTACTATTACAATTTTCTAGCCTTGGAACGTGCAATTATATTTTGACACACATCCCTGATCCTTTTAATTATTATTATTTTTTCTAATTGAATGAATTTCTAATATAACCTAAAACGAATGGTTTATAACTCTGCATAGTTTGTAGCTGATTGGATACCATAGATGATCAATAATTTTAATAATCTTGGCTACATTTGCATGCCACTATTTTATACAATTAAATATAAAATGAAAGAAATGAAACCCACAAATCTCAGTCAATTACTGAAGCTGATTATCTGTTTTCAAAGAGAATGGGCCAGATGCTCAGCTAATTTAAATCAGCCCAGCTCACTGATACTTACATCAAATCAAGAGTCTGCTTCAGTATTTTAAATCCCTTCATCTCCAGTATATAAAACACATAAAAAGAGCTTCGTGGGACACAAACTGTTGTTATGAGGTCACTAAATACACCAAAGGTTGCAATATGTAGCAATGTACAGCAGGAAAGGAAACCTGCCTCCTTATTTCATCATATATCTACTGAAATAATTACTATTGCACATACATTAGCAACACTCATTTTAGGACAATGTATTATCAGGGTGCAAAGTACAAGTTTACCATGAATTACTGGTTTTTCAAACATTATTTCTCAAAATGTCCATTTTTAGTACGACAAAGTTAAAGAAAATACAAAAACCTTCATGGAAATGTTTAAGAGTTAGGCTTAAAAGCCTAACTGCTCCCTTCAGAGACATTATAATCTACTGAGTAAATACTTATTTATAGACTTTTTAATTGGTGGATTACATTCACAGATATTAGGATATATTTTGATGGCAAACATATTGACCTTGTGGAGTCCAATGCCTCCTCATATTTAGCATATTTACTGGCAGAAAATTCTATAATTCTAATTACTAGTGAAATTGATTTTTACAACTTCTGCAAGATTGAGTTCACATATATTAAAAAAAAAATATTGGCAAACTCTGTCTTTTCCCTAATAAACCATTAGGGACGGTAGCATTTCAGTCCTATTTTCAGCAATCCCCAAGCATTCGGAAGCTCAGCTCTTTATTTTATCCTTAATCTCTGAATTAAAGCACAATAATAAAAAAAATCTATATCAGCCAGGAAATTCAGCCCTGTGGAGTAAGCTCAGGAGGGAGACCTGTCATTTTAAAAGAGAGCAGTGGAAGCCACATAGTATAACATGCAGACAACTCCTTCACCATTTTTAACCTGCTCATAAATGAAGAACAGATAATGACAGTAGTGAAAGTATCAAGGAAGACAGAGAAGTTAAGAAATGTGTTGGTGGCTGGGGGAACCACAACAACCCAAACACAAAAACCTTAGAATGCAAATGGAAGGAACAAAAGGCATAGCCTGGGCTGGGAATTAAATTTTCCCCCCTTGTAGTGTGTTTCCACGGGTTTATGCTCTATTGGTTTTTTTTCAGAGGCTACATCAACAACTTTCTCTATAGGAAGCCCCTTTAGTAATTAATTGTACTTTGGTGAAGAACAACAGGGGAATTGGCAATGAAGAGCCATTATAGGAGAGATCTTTATTATTGTGCTGCAAGAGATGAAGGCAGTACGATTTGGTAGATCATCTAATATCTGTATTTCTCAGATATCTATGCAGTTACTAGATAAAACTCTCCTTTGGCAAGAGGGCTGTGAGGTTAAATTTACTTTTGCAGAGAATGAGAAAAAAAATATTATATTGATAGCTGCTGGGAAGGGCAGACCTGCCCTGTAAGCAGGACAAAAGAAATATATCACAGATTAGTCTCCATATGCTATCAATAGGTTCCATCAAAACTAGTAAAAAAGTTTGCAGATTGGTGGTTTTTGCTGCCTTTCAACAAAGCTAAATTTATAAAAGGAATGGTCAAACAAATTCCACCAGCAAACGGGAGTTAAAAATGACAGTCCTGATCCCCAGCTTAGTCTTTCCTCTGTAGCAGTAAGCACAGGCAGCAGAGGTTATTGAACTGGATAAAAGGACAGATACGCTTCCTCCCAGACACAGTGAGTATTATGCATCATTGTCAAAAAGCCTGAATAAAAGACCTTGTCTTGGTAGTATAATCCCCCCAAGTCTGTACCACTCTCACGAAATTCTTGAGCGCAAAACTTGTGTGGAAAGTTACTGTATAAAAGAAAGATGGCTGGTTACACAGCAACACCAGCTATTGTCAGTAATCTTGAAAATCAACTGGGCTTGCCAATGAGGGTAGCAGCTGTACTTTGCAACACACCCTGTAACTGAGAAATAGTGGAAATAGTAGGTGAGGAAGAAGCAGGATGACAAGGTGCAATACCTAAGGAACCGCTTACTCAGTGCAAGGCAGGAAGCTTGAGACTGCCATGCTTGCTCCTAACATTGAGTGGCTGCATGCTCACAGCCAAATTGTGGCAATCCCTAGTGCCTCCTCTTCCCTTCTTTTTCATCCTCTCCTCATTCTAACCACAAGTCTTGTTTAATATCTTCATCAATGACCTGGATGAGAGGATCGAATGCACCCTCAGTAAATTTGCAGATGACGCAAAATTAAGTACAAGTGTCGATCTGCTTGAGGGTAGGAAGGCTCTGCAGCGGGATCTGGACAGGCTGGAGTGATGGGCTGAGGTCGATTGTATGAGGTTTAACAAAGCCAAGTGCCAGGTGATGCACTTTGGTCACAACAACCCCCAGCAACGCTGCAGGCTTGGGGAAGAGTGGCTGGAGAGCTGCCTGATGGAAAAGGACCTGGAGGTGCTGGTCGACAGCCAGCTCAACATGAGCCTAGAGTGTGCCCAGGTGGCCAAGAAGGCCAATGGCATCCTGGCCTGTATCAGAAATGATGTGACCAGCAGGAGTAGGGAGGCGATTGTGCCCCTGTACTCGGCACTCGTGAGACCACACCTTGAGTGCTGTGTCCAGTTTTGGTCCCCACAGTACAAGAAAGACATTGAGGTGCTGGAGCGGGTGCAGAGAAGGGCAACAAAGCTGGTAAAAGGGCTGGAGAACATGCCCTATGAAGAGCGGCTG
>JAVSBS010026263.1:101120-124804 GCA_033124195.1 Coracias cyanogaster | reverse complement strand
GTTAGAGAGATGCTAGGAGAAAGGTTGGACTTGATGACCCTGGAGGTCCTTTCCAACCACAATGATTCTGTGATTCTCTGACAAGATAAAGGGCAAACCCAAAAATCATCAAGACAACTTGTGGTCTGTATCTATCTTAGACCTTTACTGCTTTCTGAAAGCAAGAAAACATAAATGGGAGCCACTCACCACCAGATTTCACGGTTGCTAGCATCTGGAGCCAGAACAGTAGTTAACATTGCTGAAGTCGGAGCAATGATTTGATCACATGATACAAATGCCTCCTCCCATTTCGTTTCTTTTTTTTCCCCCAAGGGGAGCATATATCATTGTTTGAGTTACAAGACATACATATAAAAATATATAGAACCTTAGATTTTGTATGTATATCACACATATGATATATATACACCATATATATGTCATACATAAGCATACATTATCTTTCCACATACTAAAGCAAGAAACAAGTATGCAATCTGTAAAAGCTATATTTTACCCATGGATAGACATATTTTCTATGAACTGATAGGATAATCAGTTTTATAAAGAAACATACTCAAGAAAGCCACATCTTCCACCAAGCCTATATAAGAGACTTTATAGAATTCAACAACTGATTGCTTATGAGGGGATAAAGAACAAAATATCCACAGAGGAGAAAGAAACGTGAATACACAAAGGCAAAGATTTGCAATTAAAAATGCAGGACAGTGGCTAAAAGTAGGTAAGACAGATCCTTAAACAAAGTGAAGATTTAATTTCCATGTATTGCCACATAATATTTGTTCATAAGCAGTGAATGTTGAACTGATTTGTCTTATGAGTTGCTGATGCTACAAATTTATGGTGGTTTTTTTCTGTATTTGATCTTTTTTTTTCCCCTTGGGGCTATTCATAAAACTTTTGGGGTTTTGATAAACACTCCTGAATGTGCTGCTTACAAGATACTATTAACATGCTAAGAACTTCTTAAAAGCATTAATGGAAACAAAGAAATAGGATCAATCCACAACTAAAAAAAATTATGATGAACTTAACAGTGGCATGGATACACATCACTGGGGGAATGAAGAGACTGAAGAGAAGAAAACTCGCAGAGGCCACTGATGCTATTGATCATGCACGTGCTTAGCTTGCTTTGATTGTGCAATGAGATTATGTGCTCTGTACGTTGTAAGATCAGAGCTGCTGCTGCACCTGGGGAAAGTTGAACGGTGCAACCTAGCTGAAGCCAGTTTTGTGGTTTGAACTTGAGCCAAGACAATCCGCGCATGAACGAAGAAAAAAAGGTCAAAGCTGTATAGTGAAGAAGACCTTGGGCCTTCATCCCAACGACCACCAAAGAAGACCACCAGGCGGCAGCACTCATGCGACAAGAGGAGTGACTATATGATAATGAATTCCTCGAAATAATTATAATGATCACACCTATTCCTGGAATATGCAAATTTATATAGAATAAATATAAGCTGAGCTTGTAAACCGGCGCATGAGTTAGGAGGACATATTCCCCTCGTGCCCGGCATTGTAATAAACATACCTGCTTCACAACTCTTTCTGAGTTGGGAGGTTCTTTTTCCGCAGATCAAGACTACCTTATGCCATGCAGTTGCCTTCTGCTGTTTGATGTTGCTGTAGCGGTAACCTCTCATTATAGCAACTGTAACTCTGTAACACTGCTGCTTCCTGTCCGAAAATTATGAAAAAGCACCCACATGTTTCTTTCCAAATGCCAGCATATAACTTGTGTGTTTACCGATATATTGTATAGAAAATTTAAAAAAAAAAAAAAAGGCAATCAGGAGTTAGAGATATTTTCTTTGCATCAAAACTGGACTGCTTGGGCAATTCAATTTACTTGGTTTCCCCTTTCCATTCTTTGTCAAACTTGTTTCTCTGTTTTACAAACTGTTTGGTACCAAAGTCTGTTTCTTTTAATGTTTTAAGGCATGAAGGACGCTGGAGAAATGATCTCATCTACACATTCACATTTTTATTATGATTCAAATGTACATGCTAATACCCAAACTAATTTTTAAAATCCTATTTTACTTTCTCAATCTACCTTCTAGTGTACATGGGTATATTACAAGAAAAAAAATACCTTTAAAGAATAGGCAAAATCCAAAAGCAGGCAAATTTTAAATTAATAGGCACTCAAATTTTTGTTCTGTTAGGAATTCAAAATTACTTTAAATACCTCCATGTTACTTTGGCTACATCTTTCTATACATCTTACTTCCAAGTGGCAACTGAAAGAGAAAAAAATTAGCTCTCGTCCTTTCAGATGTCACAGTTTTTAAACATTAAAAAGTGAAGTTGTATTTCTAGACTGATCACCCTGAAATGCTAGTTCTTAGGTTTTCTTCTCATTCACTTGAATTTCAGAGTAAGGACACAGACAAGGCCCATGGGGAGAAAGCATCCCATCTCCTACCAATCAAGAGGAAACAAAGTATGCTGTTTGCTTAAGGATGGGGCATCCTGCACTTTCAAGAAAGAGAAACTCCCTTGTGGGTAGTGCATACATTTTTTATGGCTTTCTGATGAACTAGTGATACACTAGTATAAGACATCAGCAAAAATCCCACCCACTGATGTGCTGCTTCTGACATGTTGCAGTTGTGGCACGAAGGTTGCCTCCTCATCTCTCAGTGCTTATTGCTGAGATTGTCTGATATTCTGTTTGCAAAACCAAACGAAGGAAAAAAAAGAAAACAAACAGGAGTGCTAGACTGAAAAAAACCAACATACTTTAAAAAGTAGTATTTCATTTAACACTGCTTGCTGATTAACTTTCTGCCTTTCCAGTAGGCACTGCTGAAAGGGTCTGCGCACTTAGGCATGCAGTTGCCCCATCAAAGGTGATAGAGCTGCCTCAACATGATAAATTCTTTCAAAGGCAAGTATAAACAACCTTTGATTCATATACACTGAAACTTGTTATAAGTAACGAACGATTTAGATGGAACACATTTAGCACTGTCTCACAATGAACATTTATTACAAATATACCACAACAGCTGAAGCGGTGGCAGATAGCACACCATCAATCAGAGCAGACCACCAAAACAAATTGTGCCTCATAAACTACTTTAATATGTCACCGAGCTTCCAAATATACATCACTGATCCATTTGTTACAAAGCCTAAGCTACTTTTTCACTGACAAGTCAATGACATTTGGTATTTTCATTTATGTGCGATATCACAATGAATCTAAGGACACTATTCACCCAAAATTAGGTTCCTGCGAGCGCTGTCCTTTAGTGCTCCTTAGGCTTACACAACTCAGCACACATGGATCTTGGTAATGATGCCTGTCTACAAAGACCCATTTGCCAATGTACTCTGTCTGTATACTTTAGTAGCATCTTGCTAACTATTTCAAGTACTCAAGGCACGGTTCGCTCTATACCCATGCAAAATTTATGGCCCATACTGATAAGAGAAGGCAGCAGCACAGTAGCAGTTTTAAAGGGCATATGTTACATGCTGGAGAACAGATTTTTCAAGTAATTTTGAAGAAGTGATTGAGGAAGGTGCTTCTACTTCTCTTTCAATATCAGCCGAAATGCTTATGACATAGTTCTGCAATAGAACAGCAAAAACTTAACTCCTTATATGTATTTTGTTTGACAGTCTGCACAGGCTTAAAGATTCTGCATTTCTCTTTAAGGTCTGTACTAAAGCATCCAAAAAGATATCCAAAAAAACCTTTCTTTTCCCATCTGAGGGTTAGTCAAGCACAGTGCAAACCACCAAAAATGAATGCTTCACCCTCTATCCAACTCAATGCACTTTTAGCAGCACAAACAATGGAGAAATCACAAACTGGGCTTAAGAATAATGTCTGAAAGCTGCAAATACAGTCAAGTTGAGGACATACATGGATTTCAACCGATTGTTATGAAACCTGCATTAAAAAAAAATGGCCGAGTAGGGAATTAAATTCAAAGTCTCGTTGTTTAAGAGATTTGAAAAAACCCGTAACGCATTTCTTAACCAAACATCTCTCCTTGTCGCTCAAAAAGGATGGGAACATATCCAGTTCACTTAAAGTTTGATGTAAACAATCTTAAGGGATTTCTAACTGTATTCTATAAATTCAGGATGGCATGATAATGAGCTATATGGTCTGATTTCTCCCCAGTACACACTAAATACTCTTTTGTCACTCTGCAAACTGCTACTGTACACCAGGAAAGCACATCAACATACAACACATCAAAGCCAAAACAACTGTAAGAGATAGGTGTCAGCAGATAGTTGTGCTGCAGTTAAGGCACCGGTACAGGCTGCCAGTAGGCTATGAGTCCACATGCAAAGGTTTGCTAAGTCGGTACCAGCGGTATTGTACAAAAACTATAACAAACAACTTTCAAAATGTTTTCCTATGAATTCTCATTTTGCACTTTAAACACAATTCTTCGTACATTCCTTACCAGCTGTTTCCTCAACCAAATTTTAAAGTGTGTATATTTATCAGATTTTTTCAGTCCTGCTTGAAGCTCAGTGATAACTCTGGCCCACTCTATTTTAAATATCAAATATTACTATTTAAAGACTATGTATAATGTGTCATTGATCTGCATGATAAACATGCATTGAAATCAATGACATGTCCAGTGTAAAAATCAATGGTAGGGTATAACCCTAAATAAGGATGCTCCACACAAAACTCTGCAATGCCACCTTAATTTCAGTCTTTTGTATGTGGCTACTCAAGGCAGACTATTTATTAATATAATACTAGTGCAAAGAAGACAAGCAAACTGATAAAATTAATGGCAAGTACAGTGGCATCAGCAGTGTGAATAGTGCAATTAATTAATCAAAACATTTCTAACACTTATAGAGGATATTATAGGAATAAAATAAAAATGACAAGCCATTATGATTTTCCTAAGTATGCAATAATAGTTCTGTATATCCTAGATTTATGCCAAAGCCACCACAGAAGTAATAACTAGCTGACAGTTATTATGACTGAATACTTCTGTATCATACTGAGATCCAAGAAAACCCTCATATGCAATACGACAAGCCATTATAAAAATTTTGGGTGGTAAAGCCTGAAAGAACCACAGATGGACAAATAGGCAAAATATCTGCCTGGATTTCATTCCAAAGTCATTGTCAGCGATAGACAGTTACTGAAAGCATCCCCAGTGGGCAGCCCTAGCAATTCTGCTTTAACACTGGGTTTCATGATCAACTTGTAGCTGCACTAGAAACCACTCAGCAGACTGAGGAAGTGCACACAACCCTGCCCGGTTCAAAAGGAACATAATATGTCATGACTTAATAGTGTTTGATTTCTCCCTAGTGTTTTTTAAGGCTAGAGAGTTGACCTCCTTCCTCCCTTGGTGCTTGACCGTTGACATCTCAATGTTCTTTCTTGATTAACCAAACCTCATCCTCTATTTCTTAAACTAGGTTTTTCAAAGAGCACTATTGTTACTAGGAAAGAAAAAAAAAGAAAAGAAAAGAAAAAGAATTGGACAAGACAGCTACATAGAACATTTAGTGAGATAGGGGGCTAAAATCCCACACCAGCCTTGGCAGCTGTGATAATGATGTATAATTTAATTGAAGCTATACTGTGATCCTCAAAAGGACTTCAGACCTTTTCCCATGTTTATGTATTATTCAGGCTAATGGCAACCCTGAAATAGAAAAAGCTTCTTATCTCTTAAAACTTTTATTGCAGTGAGTTCAAAATGCACAAAGCTGAGTGCTGGTCTGTGTATTTTAATGCAAAGTGAAAGGATGCCGTCTTCAGCCCATTTTAGCGTCGCTGTCTTGGCAAAAAGACAGCCATGATTGGATGCCTTAGAATCCAGGAGTGCAATGGCATGCATGAGAAATGTAAAGTTTTGAGTTATTTTTGAACTTAGAACATCTTAACTGTGTCTGGCCATTATTTGTTTTCACTTTTTTCAAAACAAGTTCATATAAAAAATATAAATCCCATTAGACAAGACAAAAATCTATAGCAATCAATACAAATGGCATGTCCTTTGCATTTTGAGCAAGTTATCTGACAGTTTTTGCTGCACCTTCAACACAATTACAAAAGTCTATATCCACAGGGGTTTTGAAAACTAAGAGGATAATCTACCAAAGGATGACAAGATGCTTATTAGCAGTTGTGTGGATTGGTGCAAATTCAACCTGCAGACCAAGCAGCAAAAAGGACAAATCTTGAAATAAGCCATCAGTCTATGCACAATTTCTGTGTGCAGAGGAGTAGAGGAATAAATCAGGAATGTTCATTGGAACCGTTTCGCTTCCAGCCATTGTTTATACCATAATGCAAAACTGCAACCCAACATGACATTATACACATGCACAGGCCCACATGAAGATAATAAAATAACATAACCCCAAATAATGTCTATGGAAGACACTGGTCACAGAACATCATGAAGGATTCTTCAAATTATTTTTCTTTCTAAACGAATAGCCGAATTTTACCCTGTGGTGACTGTCTACAGCTTTTCTGATGATCGATGAATCATATAGATAATCTTGTGATCTTTCCCAATACATAAAGGCAATGTAAGTGCCATGAAACATATCAGTCACTGCTGTATTTCTGCTGAAGAGATTATGAACAGATACATTTAGAGCTAGCAACTGCCCTTGCCATGAATCAGAAATGTGTACTGCTAAACTGATTTAAGGCCTCAAACCACATTATCTATAAAATGAAATTACCATGTTCATTGTTTGGAAAGAGAATTGAAAAGACCAATACAGAGCAAGTGAATTTGCATGCATAATACATTATATTATCTTGTGTTCTCAACGCATCTCACTTTCTCTACATAAGAAGTACTTTTCTACAGCACATGCAAGCTTTTTTAACATTGTTTTTGTTTAAACTACGCTTTAAGCAAGTTTATGAAATAGCTATAAACACCAGAGAATACATAAAAAACAAGGCATCTTTTGCAATTTGAAGGGTACAAAAACTCTTACTAATTACTGTGTTCCCTTTCAGATTAAAGAGCAATAATACAGCATCAAAGGGCACCAGAAAGGAAATTAGACAAGATGCTGAGCCATATTTTCCAAAGAATATAAATTAAGCAAAGCATTTTGCCAGGAACGCAAATGTGTCTACACATTCTTCATGGTCTGCAATACTGTATCTGTCTATTTCTACAGGACTAATTCAATGTAACATTATTTAATAGTAATATTTTTCTATTTAAATACAGTGAAAAAGCTATTAAAGTTGATTGAAATACATTAAGAACTCTAAATAACCTCTATAGACAACCATACATAGAAGGTTTTTTAAAAATGAGAAGACAACTGACAAGGAGAAGAAGCTGGGCACTGAACACGAAGATCAAAGGAGAAGATGAGAGACAGCATAACCAACATACAGCTATATAAATGTCGGTCACTGGTGCTCAGGAGCTGTAATGCAGAACAGGCTCTTCAGACAGCTCAAGGAGTGAAATTCCATTAATGTGGATTTTTAAATATAACCTATGCTGGCTGATGTAGAAAGAGTAAAGTGAGATCATGTTAAATAATTTCTCCTCTTCACAATAATAAAACCCATGCATTAACAAATTAATTTTTAAAAAATTAGAAGTAGAGGCAGTAGATGTTCCTCCTAATACACAAATAGATTGAAATTAAGTTCTATGTATTTGTCATCCAAGAAGCTTTTTTTCTCAGAGTACAAAAAACTGTCTTTGCCCTGATATACTGCAGAGTCTCTCTGTCTTCACACGCTGCGCCAGGAGGCTCCACCACCAACTTTAGGAAAGTTACCTCCGTAACTCTACTGCAACTCTATTCTTCAACTCCCACAACCTTCTTTAAAAGATATTTTTCCCTCAAAACACACAGCATGAAAAAATTAATTAAGCAAGGCAGATTTATTTGTCCTCCTATTTACCTTCTGCTGCTCTTCAACATTCAAAAGGTGAAGAAATTTCCAACTTAAAAAAAAGAAGGAAATAAAATTTCTGCAAAGCTCAGAGTATCATCATTCTTTTTTTTCCACAGTGACTACCAAGAGAATGAACATTACTCACATTTCAAGACTGTCACTTTTTTAAAGCAGAAACCAAAAAGTCTAGCAGTCTAAAGTCTAAAAATTGAAAATGTGAAAACTTAGTGTTGTCCAGACTTTTTATGAACTCCTTATGCTTCGCCATTGTCTGTAACCTTAAATTATTTTAAGTATGTATTCATTCTTCTTTTATTAAACATGTATTTGTAATCTACGTTTTATGATATCTTTGAAATGACTTTATGCATAAATTGAACACTACTGAATTAAGTAATTCTTGACACTGGAGCAGACAAGTATGTCCTGGCCTAGTATATGAACTCATATCAAGTCCATGGATAATCAAAACAGACAGACAGCAATAGCTCGTTTAGACCAGTTGCAGAAAGATGGATAGCAAATAAAGACTGCAGACAAATTCTCAAGCTGTACCAGAATCACTAGCAATATGAAACCACCTTAACTAGTGGGAAATACTTTACAGCAGTGTTTTTCCTCTGTTTTCTTCAGCCTCAGGACTTATTCATGCTCTCACCTTCAGATCAGTCTTTTCCCTGCTGCTAGGTCTGTTCTTCAACAAGCATTACCTGGTGAGAACTGCCATGATTATCAATTAGGTGATATTACAGCTAAGCCTCAAAAGCAGATTCTCCTCTCATTTAAAGTGCCATAATTCCATAAATTTCAATGGAATTACCCCTGCCTATATCAAGTATAAGAAGTGTTCCTGTCACTACTATCAGGCATACCACAATATATAGTACAATGCAGCAGTTCTTCTCATGTAACTGCAAGAAATAAGACACAATCTGATCTTTGCAGAAGACACTTAACCAGGTGCATTCCTCAAGGGCTATATTCTGTATAGCATTTTACTTTTTAATCCAAAAGTAGCAGATTTGGTATCTCAACTGCCTTCCAGAAAGAATGTTGGAAGTAAGGAGTGAAGAACAAGCTTTCTGTGCATCTTTTCAGGATATAAAAGAAATGCAGAACAGTATCTGTGGTTTCTCAAAGTAAGCACTAATTACACTAAGTATGGAATACCAATTTCTAACATGTCATTAAGATTTAAAAATATAATTGAAAAATGCTTTTTTAAATACTCAACCTAAAACTTGTTTATGGTCTTTATTTGGATGTTTCTGACATGGGCTTTCACTCATCTATTCCTGCAATACCTTTCTGTAATAGATTTAAGGACCCTTTATCTTCACAGGAGAAGAAATTTACTGACATACTTAAATTGTGTAAAAGTGCTCTCAAATTTTCTGTAATTGAACAGACTAAATTCCTTTAACCTCTCTAAAAAACATTTTCTCTAGTTTTTAGAATAATCTTGTGGCTTTTTCTAATTTCCTCTGATTTTTCAGTATCAAATATTACACACACTTCCATTTCTTCTCTCAATAAGGCAGCATGCAGGAAGAAAACCATTTGCTCCTTTACTCTTCTTTACAGAGCTAAGGATCCCTTTTGTTCATTTTTCCACTGTTGGTACAATGGACCAATAGCTAGGCTAAATGACCAAGCCAGAGGCAGCAATCTCAGGAAGTGTGCTAAACCTGTGATTTTTCTCTCTCTAAACTTTCAAAAATGACCAGATAGATACACGTTTAAAGAACACAAAAAATCCTGCTGGTGGAAAGTTAATCGTTAAGTAAAGCAATGTGTGGTGTTACTGTGTGCATTGTCATCTGTGTTTATCCAACATTCCCTCTGAGAAAGACAGTGAAGAGTAAGAGCTTGCTTCTCCATTGTACCACCACAGCCATGCCCATGCTTGGAATCACAGCAGGAATTGTACTGGTGAAGTCTCATCACAAATTACATGAGCACAGAAACTGCATATGTGTTCATGCCTGAAAAGAAGCGGGGAGGCTGCAAAGACAGTTGGTATTCAGAGGACATAGGAGCCCAGAGGAGCTATAGGCTTGGTCTTATCAAAACTTTGATTTTTATGAAGGCTGAGAATCCTTATCTAAGGCAGCTTCTGCTGAGTGATCAGCATCTCTGAAAACAAAACTGGATTTTGCCACTCTCATGCTTTTTCCATTACTTAAGTTTCTGTATGCAAAGAAACACAGTAATGAAAAACACTGGTTTTGGGGAAAATCTTATGAAAGAGAAAGACTTTTCAATGTTTCTGAATTACTGCATTTCACTCTGTGCAATACACACATGTAACCATGAATTTGTTTTACTATTTGTCTAGTACAAGAGGACCAAGTTTCAAAACTAGTAGGATGAAATCAGTGCTAGGATAAGAGCTAAGATGACAAAATTTAGCTGAAAACAAGATTTTATGGTTCAGATATAAGTGACTGAAAAAGTAGTTTCTGTTGGAGGTGCTGTCATTATTGAACAGCAGCTCTAAAACATCAAAAGGCTTTCCATTGCTGTCAATTTGAGTATCATTTACCAAAACATCATATATCTCCCCACTCCCCAAGTCTGAATGTACTAAACAAAGATGTTTTCATAGAGGTATTTAGTAATGGCTCTTGAAAGAAGTAATGTACTTTAAGTACTCTTTAGATCATGCTTTGAAGTAAAAAATCAATAGTGTTTAACTGATGAACATCATTGTCTTTCAAAATTGCTAGAAAGAGAAAACCCAAACAACTTTTTCTCAGACAGTCTGATAGGTATTTAAGCCTGTTCATACTTTTGAAAGAGCACATCTGATCTGTGCTCTTTCAACACCAATTTACATGAGTTCATTTTATTTGTGGACCAAAGCAAGGAGGTTTGCTTGTGCTTGCTAGTTTTCTAATGTCAATGATGCTTTATGGTGGTTCCAAAATCTGTTTTATGAAAAAAAAAAAAAGTAAAATGCAAATAACCAAAGAAGAGGGATGTGTATGCATGGGGGAAGAGGGCGTGTGAAGAGTATTTAAATATTCCTTCTGTTTTATAACTATTTGATCAACATATTTTTTAATATCATAGCAAACATTTCAAGCAAGGCTCCAAGTACAGGATGTGGACACAGGATTCAAAGGAAGGCATCACCTTATTAAATCTTCTTTTTTTTCTTTTTTCTTTTTCTTCTGGATAATCCTGAGCTGCAAGCTGAAGTTATATAACAGCTTGAACCAGTCTATATGGAGCCATGACTGCAATCTCTTATCTTCCTTTGTGTTCATAGCCCTCCTGTGTACTAGGTTCTCCCTGACCTGAGAGTGTGCGAATTAAGCTACATAATCAGCTAGATGAATGCTATCTTCTCTTTTATAAGGCTAATTGCTAGATGGATCAGCTCCCTATGCCGGGATGCCAGCAGATGTGCACAAGCATTAGCATCAGTGGAAGAGGTGGAGGGAGACCCTGCAGCCAGGACTGGTGGAGATGGAAGGAGACCCTGGAATCATATCTCAATCTGCCAGGGGATGGTAGCCTCTTCTCAATGATGGATGGTAACACTCTTCTAGCTTCCAGCGTATGTTTATTCATTACTGCTTCATTGTGTGCCAATACTAATTTGTTCTTAAGTAGATGTTACCTCTTCCTCATGTTTGCCTCCTTGTGACTGGAATAATCCCATCATTTTCCCTCTCAGTCTTCCAACTGGGAAGAACACTCACAAACTTGGTTTTCTATTGCTTTTGTCTTCTTTGTTTCCACCTGGATGAGTTTGAATACAGCTCACCAGACTTCTATATGGTATTTCAAATGACTTCAAAGAGGTTAAAAATAGACAAGCAAAGGCCAAAATTTGCTTGTTGTCATGTGACAGAGACTAAATCTAGATCTTCAAGAAAATAGAATAAAGAAGAATAAACAGAATAAAGAAAACAGAAAAAAGAAGCAGTTAATTTCAGTCACTCAGTATCCAAAGAATCACTCTTTTCCCTTTTAAGTATAGTCAAAGCAAAACTATTTGAACATCTTCAGTACATGAAGCCACATACTGTGTTGTAGTCTGACACTTTACATACTTGCAGTCAGATTGAAACTGTCATTCCAAACTTACAGTTTCTAAAATTAGGTTTTTAGATTCTTATCTACACACAAGCCACCTCCTCAAATATACTGAGCTTCCTCTGAAGTTACAAAATATTGTGAATTTTCATTACTATTCTGAATCAGTTTGCTTCTATGAAGTATAGGGAAATAATTTCAGGACCCTGACTTTCAAACTTTCAGTCAGCATTTCATAAGCTTTTCCAATGCACAAGTACATAGCAGCATATTTAATGTATCAGAATTTAAGAAATACTGTTAATTATGATAATGTATTAAAAAATAATTAAGGCAGTTTGTCCTAGAAATTCCAAAAAATACTTAGATAAATGGCAAACTGTATAAACCATTACCCTCAAAATCACACAAACTACACAGTGAATCATACCAGTACAACTGACTGTGCTTTCCAAGTATTTCAGCTAGACCTTCACAACAAAGACTCCACCTCATCATGTCCAACCAGACTCTTCATGTCTCACGATAACCCATGCTGAAGCCCAGGCTCCTCCCCCTTTCCCCTTCTTCAAAGGTCCCAGCCTTCATCCTTTATCCTCACCACCCAGCAGCCATGAGGCAAATGAAAACAAGTTCCTCCCTGTGAAAAAGACTGTGAGTTTCCCCATGGGGGAAGGGAATAGTACAGTTGAGTGGCTGCCAAGAAGACACCTATATGTCTATAACAATTCACAGTGCTCTTGATGTGTGGGACTTTGTAACCATGCAGAGACCGTTCATTACAAACGCAGAAAATCTCACAGCCCTGTTTTCACCAAACTCAGCGTGCATGCGCTGCAGCTGTTCTGCATGAAAATATCCACATACCCAAGACGTCTGGGTAGCCTGAGCTACCGGGCACCTAGAAGCAATCCAGTAACGTACTTCCAACTCTAATATCCTAGCCATTACTCTAGTAACATAATACTTTACCTCCAAATTTGGAAGGTCTGACAGGTAGCTGCTTTCTGTATGGAAGTTGATAGAATTTTTTTCTTCTGAGTTAATCTTTGAATTATGCTTTTGAAAACATTTAAAGTAGTGTTGATGGATTACACGCATCCTAAGTAATGCACGTGCTGAGCAGTCTGCAGGGACACTGAAAGAATCTCATGCACACAGCTCTGTATGACCCCTACCAGTAGTAATACCTAGCAGTGACACTTAAGATTTCTCACGCTGGTATCTTTTGCCATAAAAATGATTAAGCTGCTATACGGCTGAAATTGGAACTGAAATATAAGGCTGGTTCACTTGCATAATAAACTTTGATTTAGTCATTAAAGAGATTATTGCTTCACTTCCACATAGGCAAAAAGGACAGGCACTGTCCTCATCTATTTCTGCAGGGTGTTACACTGTGGTTTCATTTTATTTTTATTTCTTCATTTTGTTCGTAAGCAAATACAATCACATTTTTTGTTTCAAATTATTTTGGTGAAGAACAAGAGAGACCTGAGCAAACACCCCTTTGGAGAAAAGTCCTATTTTATTTGCATTTCCCAGCCCCAGGTCTGGTCCCTTCCCTCTGAAGTCTTTTCATCTCTGACTACTCTCCCCAAGCCTGGAGGTCTTTTCTTCCCTTGTGAGGTGCTGCCAGCACTGTCAGCATGCTGCTGTTATGCTGAGGTGCCCTGGGGCACGTGAAGAGTCCTTTGCGCTCCATCACCAAGGTTCATCTTATCCTCAAGGACCATTCCATAGCAGCTCAGCCTGCAGTCTGTTGGGCAGGGTGGGTGCTGGCCTGTCAGATGGACCAGACACCACGTTAAGGGTAATGCTCTTCAAAAGTACCTGGTGGCCTGGGAGTGCATAGCTAACCCCTAGACCAAATCCATAAGTTGTTTCCAAGGGGACTAAAGAGCTAACATCTGCCACATGGTGATTGTTCTAATGTTCTCGATCTTCTCTTCACACAGCTTACACACAGAATTGTAAAATACATCAGCATCTACCAGAAGACAAGCACCATGTGTGATTTCCTTCTCTCAACACATTTTGCTGTTAGCCAGCTGAAGGAATGCCCAACCACTACATACAGAGGTTTCTGCATATGAGCACTAGCTTGCCCCCACCAACTCCTCAACAAGGTTGAGGTCCCAGCAGCAATGCATCCTTCACCAACACCCCAGACAACCATGTTCCTCAGTCCAATGTCACAATTTTCCTTGACCAGGAATTACTATTGCCATATTAACTAATATGAGTGTCGTGTTTGGGCAGGTTCCCAAGCATGAATAGACAGCTTTTTTCCCAGTCTCTAAAATTTCCACTGAACAGACACAAAGCACATCCACGTACATATGGATGGGCACAGTCAAAACTTATTTCCTTCCCATCCCCATAATATGTGGTGGAGTAAAAACACCGTGGAAACAAATTCATGAGGGGATAGGCATTAGCAACGCTTGAAATCTGCTTTCTGATTTAAGGTAAACTCAAAAGAGTATTTAATCTTCTTTCCCCAGTTTTTTATTCTCCATATTATAAATCCTTCTTAAAAAGTTGAACTATGGCGCGTTATTTTGGCTCAAAGGGAAAGAGAAAATCTAGTTGATTTGTACTTTCAGATTCTGCTTTTAGACTCCGGTTTATCTTGATCATTAGTTTATAAATCCTGGTTTAAGGCACATTTAGAGCCTGCATTCCAATGAATTATTCTGAAAGGTTTTCTGGAGTACAGACTTAAAAACAGCTCTAAAAGAAAATGGTATCTTTACATTTTTTCAGGCCCATGTATGGGACTCATTTCACTCCCTGACACCTGACATTGTAATCAAATCCGGAGGTGATTTCTACCCATAATGCCATTTGTTTTACTTGTATGTGTGTGGCCAGTTTTTTAGAGTAAATTCCAAGGAGAAAAATAGAGGTGAATAGAGTGTTTTTTCTCATGAATAAGTATAGAGGGCTACACAGTAAGACCACAGAAAATTATTCATCAGAGTCTTCAACTTCAGTGATTTTTTATTTTTTTTTTTTAATTATACTAGAATTTCAAGATTCATTAGCCTGCACTTGAACTGATCACGATCAGGCCCTACGCAGACACAGAAGAACAGCACTTTTCAAAGATATTTATACTTTGCAGCACTCTTGAAACAAAACATGGTACATAAAAACTTTAGAAGATGGTCTAAATCAGCTATTGCTGTTCACTGTGGAAACTGACTTCACTATAGCCATACTATGATTCATACAATCCATTTCCAGATGCACGCATCCAGCATCACCTTTTGTCTCTGAACAACATAGCTGGAAGTTGGTACGAAGGTGTCTTGTTCTCCTGAACCTCAAAAAAAGGAGAAAATCTGTTTCCATTTTGGGACAGGCTTTCCAGTGTGCTTCAGCAGAGAAGGTTGCATGCCGAAATTTCTCCAAGCAACACCATGAATTCCACGTGCACACCAATAAAAAATCCTCATGTCATTGATATATAAACAAAAGTTGATTCTTAATGCTTAATGGAAAGGGAAGTGCATATAGTAAGTTTTGAAGGTCAGAAATGCTCAGATGACATGGCACTGCAGCACATAGATTCTGACAGATCCTGAAGCCAAAGCTTTCACTGGAAAGCATGCATCATCTTAAGTCACAAAACTCTCAAAATAACATCTACATACGAAAAAAACTACTGTACAGAGAGTATGCTTAGCTTTTGGCTGATTCAAGAGCTGTGAGTAAACAAGATAAATTGCTTCTTAGTCTCCATGAAACAGGTACCTTCCTTACATTGTGCTTCAGCTACAAAAAACTTTTCCAAGAAAAGCAAAACCCCACATTAGGGTATTATTTTCTGCAGTCAGATTCAGGAATTATTTTCTACCCACGTTAAAAATTCTTCAGTAGAACTCTTTGACTCTGTCAGACTCTGACTAAAGCAATACACCTCTCATCTACCAGACTTAATTGAAAATGGGAGAAAGGGAAAAAAGTTAACAGCATTTTTTTAAATCCCAAGAACTTGACAGTGACATATATTCCTAACTCACATGTCTCTGAGAAGAGGTCATGCTGACCAGAGTAAATAACAGCTTGTAATTCACAACGAGGATACCCAGCAGCAGCACTGTGAGATACATGTGATAATGTGATTTACCAGACCAAGAAATAATTTTCAGATATACTGTGCTGCATTAACAGGGCAGGTTAAGTGTGTGCTGCAACTTTTCCCTTGAAGGTACAGTAGGTGGAAGATTTGTGATATCTTTAAACACAACAAAAGGAAATAGAGGAGGGAGGAGTCTCCTGCTGAGATGTTGTGATAAATTATTAAAACTTCTGTTTAATGTTGATGCTACTCTTTAACCTCAGATCACAATACTGACAGCAGAGGAAAACTGAAAGTGCTATTAAAGCTGCGATAAACATACCATGCTGTGGCAACACTTGTAAGCAAAAGGAAAAAAAAAAAATCCTGAGGTGCCTCCAATTAGTAACATCAAGAAACAACCATGGAGAAAACATCAAGCTATCTACAATCCACAGTCCCTCAGTCCAAATATTTATGAGATATCATTTATACTGAGCTACTTCATTATGAGACCTCAATAACCCATGTTTTTCACAAACAAATGTCATGCAAGGAAGCAAAACAAAGTGAACTTTATGAAAAGGCACATTTAGTGAACTCTTCACAGCACACATAGGGTAAATTCTCTCAGCAGTTTTTACCAGAAGCAGAAAATGGATAGCTGCCTTCAAAAATCATAAGTGTTTTCTCAGCACAGCATATTTTTTTTATAAAGTTAATGCAATTTATCTTTATTAACACATCAACACTGACATAGCCAGTCAGCCAATTAGTGCTGCTGGCAGTGCATTTCACAACATTCATGTACTTTAAAATAATATCTGTCTAGTCATTTTTACCACATACACTAACAATTCTGCACTCAAAACCAGCTTCTTGCTTGCTTTCACTCTTCTTCCTCTTCTTTTCCAACACTATAACTCCCTATGATGGGGGCAACATCTCTTGCAATAAAGCTACAAGCATCTGTCCCAGAGTCTCCATAATGAAAAGAACAATTTGAATTCTCACCGTCCAAAAGAACATCACTCTTTAAATGGCATACATTTATTTCTATAAAGGCCTTAAATGCTATTCTGCTAATGATACAATGCAAAGTAAAATTCCTGCAAGGAATATATGCTTTACAGATTCAGTCCAGCAAACTAACAAGAAAATTAAACTCCATGCTCTCTTTTCAGCATCCTATTGCAAGCCCACATGGCAACCTGAAATCTGAGTCACTCAAAAAGCATAGGTATTCTCCTTAGATCACCTTCAATACAGGTTTTTGGAATCTTACCCAAACATCCATTACAAAACTTTTTATTTCCACTTACCCCCCTTCCAGTGTTTGCCTTTGGTCCTGCTAAGCTTGCTCAGGGTTGGTCCAGAGAAGAGCAACATCAAAATGAAAAGTAGTTCAATCATAGTGATTTTCCTCCGTTTCACTGGTGATAACATTTCCACAAGTTATTAAAAAAACCCACAAAAATCACTTACATCTTCTCCCCCATTTTCTGTTTGCTTAAGGAGTGATTAATCACTGAAAAATCAGAGCAAGGAGTAGCTTTGCTCTCCTTAGATGTTGAAGTAATATCTCAGTGATGTAGCCCTGAGGAAAGCCACATTTCTCACTGATCCAGTTTCTCCCACACAACATGCAGCCAGCACCGCTGCTACTACAGTAGCTATAAAATAATTTCTGCTCCTCACTTTGGTTTCTGTGGGAATATATTCCTCAGCTTGCAGCGTGAGCTTGATTGAAAATGATAAAAACAGTAATGCTTGTGTCCAGCAGAAAAGAGAAAAGATGTCAGGATTGTGAAAAAAGATGAGAAGCAGTTGTACTGACAGCTTTAAGCCTGACTGTCTGATCCTAATAGCCGTGCAACCAACCAAATTGCTCTTTTAAGAGTAATAAGGCTTCAGTGAAAGCTGGTGTCACTGCCACTTGGTTAGGTAGTGCAGGGCTTGAAAATCACCAAGGAACCTGCTAGAGATAACGACTGCCACGGTCCCAGCTCCTAACACAGAGGGCTGAGCAGAATACAGTATGCACAGGGAGCATTTAATCTCTATTGTGTGGAGAAGATTTCCTGCTTTACAGTGTGAAACTGCTCAGGACTTTTGACTGCATTTTATTAAGGTTTTAGTTCATACTCTATAATACAAGCTTCAACACACCAATTACTTATAGTATTTCTGAAGTAATTATTGTATGGGAAAAAATCCTGCAGTTTTTGCGTTTTTTTGTTGTTGTTTTTTAACTAGCAAACAGGAAGAACAAATCCTTAGCAGTAGCAGTAATCTTCTCACTGTACAGAGCAGCTCTGCATTTTATTTTTTCACACAGTCTATCCTTAGGATCTCCTAAATCTGGGGGGTGGGGTTAGGGGTGGAGAGTGAAGGGAAGAGAAAGGAAATATTCTGAAGCACAGGTATATACAAAATAATAGACTGCAGTCACAATTTTTCAGTTAGTATTTGTTACTGCCACAGAAATAATACAGCTACCTGTGTCTCTGGATGTCCTTATTTAAGAAGTCTGAAGCTGGGTCAGTAAATACAAGACCTTCGGCTCAGAATTTTTGGATTTTCACAAAGAGTGCTCAGAGGAAGATTCATGACATTCAAACTGTACAAACAGTCTTGTGATGCCCAGTGCTTACTGAAGTATGCCCAGTAGCTTAAATTCATCTACAGTTTGGCATTTAGTTGTTTCCATATAAGCATTCAGGACTCAAATCAATGAGCCACAAACCTTGTGCTGTATGTTTATATAAATAAAAAAATCAATGTCCTTAGAATGACAAAGCAACGATGGTCACAAATTCCCTGAAGTTATCACATTTTCAAACAGGGACACGATGCCCTTTTCAGTGCAACATTAAGAAGATGATATTAATAAATCTGAAGCTTTGCCTATTCATCTGAATAAAGAATGATATTTTGACTGGTGGAGACAGTCATGAACATCTAATATATGTACAGGGATTTTTTTTAAACAAACAACATATAGCATCACAAACAAGGAAATATTCAGACTCCGTCACCACCACATCAACTACGAAACATCTTTTATTTTCTTTTAAGTCTTCAAATATATTTATGGGCCAGTTAAAGGATGTAACATTTTGCATTTAGATGGAATGCTGATGTACAGTAGTTTTTCATCTCTCTGTGCATTAATTTTTAAAAGTTAGAAGGCATCTTACCAGATGTTGGGTCTGATATATCAAGGCTGATGTTTATGGCTCTTAGTTGCCAAAAATTAGGTCAGTATCTATCATGTAGAGGCACTAAGCTGCGGCATCTTATGTTAAATTTCTCCATCAAGCCATTCTTAATCACCAGTCTCATTGCTAATAATTAAAACACCATTTCTTCTATTTCTCTCCCAACTGTTACTGAAATGAGCCAGACACTTCATTTTGATTGCCTCTGTAACACTCCTCTGAAACTAGCACCATACTGCCATGTTGAAGCATCGAAAAAATTAGAAGTTCACATTCCTAGGTTTCAAACTTTTTATGTTCAGATAATAAAATGACCTTAAAGTAAAAGCACTACTACAACACTCAGGTACCACTATGCAAATTCACTAATTATGAGTTTTGAATCAGAAAGCAAACACCTCCAATGTCCAAAACGTGACAATATCAGTCATGCTTCAGAAATCCTGATGGGATCATTTTCTTGGCCATCTCTGCAGCCTTATGCCACTTCTGCCTCCCTCATCCTTTTCTTCAGTCTCTGTCTTGCTTTCAAATTTTATAACCCCGTGGAAGTTTGCCACTCGGTTTCTACCCCTACTCATGTGGAAGCCTGCTGCTGTGGCGAAACCTGTTTCCAATGCTGGCAGGCAACCTTAAAAATAGCCCTTTTGCTCCTATACTTCAGAAGAATCCAACTTCTTCATCCTGGACAGCCTCTATTTTCAGCATTAATGAAATGAGCAGCTATTAGAAGGTATTATGAGATCCTGTCATCTTTCTGCCAGCTCTGACATGTGCCTCCAGCAGCCTCAGCATGATCGGGTACTGCTCGAGCAGCAGCTCAAGCACTGTGGCAGGAGACAGGAAGGACCACCCAATACAAGAGCAAAAGGGAAACCTTTATGGCTGCTGGTCAGGGGCATGTTTTGTTCAGCCTACAGCTGAAGAGCCCAGACTTCCACTCTGCGAATGTTTTTCAGGGTTATTTTTGAAAAAGGTATGTTATTAAATCCACTTTGTATATATCAAGAGTGAATGGACAGACCTTGAGGGAAACACAGAAAAAAGTGTTGAAATTTAGTGGGGTTTTTAATATCCTTGTTTCTAGGTTCATAAGAATTTCAATTTTCCAGACTTGAAATGCCTCCAGAGAAAATATATCATTTCAAGAAAGATTATACAAACGTTATAGGTTGAAACATCAGAAAGACAAATAAAAGAAACCCAACATTTATTTTTCCTTCAAGTATCACAATTTTTAAGTCAACATCATGTTTTAGAGATGTAAAAGAACTGATCTGTAATTCTATTTCATGCTTTGAATGTGCAATATTGGAAACAGAGAGAAAAGTAAGCAGTCTCTTCTACCTTTATGTCTGTTACTATTACAAGAAAAACTCCTACGAGAGCTGCAAGAGGCAAATCAACCCTATTATAGCTAAATGTCCCTGACACCCAACCAGTCTGTGCCAGGATCTCTTACACCCTCCAAGGTCCTTCACAACAGCTCACACCAGTCATGAGCACGAGACTGTTTAATACTCTCCCAGCACAGATGAGCTCAGGTATTAAGGCAGACCAAATGTATGACATCTTCAGTAGTGGTCAACCTCAGGTGCTTATGGGAAAAGCAGAATGACAAGAAAGCATTAGTGGAAGTTGCCATTCGCCCAGCCTGCCAGCCTCTGCTTGTGAAAGGCTTTGAGACTTTTAAACCAGAGACTATCTCAGCTATCAAGTTTGATTAGAGAGTGACAGAACTATACTTCTTGATTTTGTCTAGATTCTTTTTGATTCATTTATGCTTTTCTCCATCTTCATAGTCCCTGGCAATAAGATTCATAGACTCAATAACTTGCAGCCTGAAAAAAATACTTCCTCTTATTTCTTTGAAAAGTTTACTTGACAATTTTATTGAGATAATTTTGGTTTTCCATCACGGAAAAAAATATTCTTGTTCATACCCAACACACCCTCCCTTCACACAATTTACTCCAGTAATAAAAGTCCTACCCTAGTCTTTTCTCAGACCAAAGATGTTCCATACTCACAAATGTCCTTGCTGCCTTCATCTTAAATATATCCAGTTCTAATTTAGTGTTTATGAGATGAAGACAAAAGAAAAGACTGCAGGATTTAAGATGAATTACCAACTGCATTCTTGAAGCCAAGGGGTGGCAGCAGCTACCATTAAGATGGAGTTATGTTTATAAATGCCTACAACATTAAGGGATACTCAGGTTCTTTTTAATTAACAGAATTTTAAGACGTTTACTCAGTGGAAGCATACATCAGTAACCTAAATAACAAACCACCAGTGAGATACTCAGAGGAAAATATGTCCAATTAGTTTAACATGCATTTGTTGTATCCTGTTATTTGGTCACCCTTCCTTTCCACATTTTCCTTCTTTTTACGAATCGCTATCTGGCACAAAGGACTACTGGTACAAGTACTTGGTTAAAACCCTCCAGCTTGAAAAAACAGCAACAATAACTTCACAGAAGCTTAAATATCAGAGCCTCTGAGCAATATGCTTTTTCAAGGGCGATATCTTGAAGTGATCTGCTGCTTGCAGATTATAGGAGGGATAGACAGAAGTCTCGACTGCTTACTTGCTGCCATGCTCTCTGGTCCGTTGTATTTGCCATCCAAATCCCATTTTGCTACCGTGAAAGTTACAGACTTTCACAAGATCCTTCAGTAACTACAAGAAGTAACGCTTGGATCAAACCCAGCATTCAGTAGCACAAGCATTTTTCATGCTGGCTTTTCCTGGCAGTTTTTAATTGTAGCATTGCCTTAACATTCAAAGAAGCTCAGGAAGAGCTTCTGTGATTCTAAGAATCGCAGCCTTTGCTCTTCCCATTTCAGAAATGGACAATCAAAATAAAAAATTAAAGAGAATGCAGGAAAAGATAGAAATTATTGTTCAGAGAGTCATGAGTAAGGTGAGGAGAAATGGAAACATAAGCTGAAATATCCACCCCCTCTCCCAAGAAGTTACAAATATTTTATTTTGTCCTACCTCTCTCCTTTTCTATTCTCCCAAAGATGCCATATAGCCAGCATTTGGCAGCATAAAAATGCCCATGACTAAATGAACTTTGCAAAAGGAATATAATCAACACTAAACAGTACAAGATGGGAATATCTCATCCTGCAATGTAGGCATGAAGAATATTTGTTCACTGTCTACCTCACCATATACAGAGGCCCAAGTTGCCTTAAGCCATAATTAATTCAGTTCTTTTTGGGCATGAAAATTGTTTTGATTTTAAATACTTTCATCTTAGGACATTATAAACATCTGTGGAAACCTCCTGGGGATTTCTGTTAGCCACAGACACCAATAGGAACAACATTTTGGGGGACTTACAATACAATATATTGCCAAATAAATACATAGCCTTCTTAAACAAAAAATCCGTTTCAGATTTCTTCCAGCTCATGTGATTTCCAAGGATCAAGAAACCAATGCGTGTCCAGTGTGTAACCGGCACTTCCATTGCAGGTATTCTGAAAAAACATTCATATTTCCTTCTCATAAATATAACCAATAATTGCATGCCAGTATCCAAATACTATGTTCATTTTGGCTTCCACTGGTAATGGAGACTCAGAAAAGGATCTCTCTTTTCATCAGAACTAATTAGTAGCTCTGGTTTTTGTATATGGCAACATGAAATCCTGATGTATATCAATAAATCTGTCTCGGTGCAGCAGAAGAAACACATCAGTAAAACAAATACAATAAGCCCAAGACTAAACTTTCTACTTCAAGGTTTATTCTTGTTTATGCTTAGAGGTCTAAGGTCTTTCTGATACTCTGCATATTATAATATTTAGAATGAAGAAGTGAACAGAAGTTATTTAATGTTATTTTGTACTCATCAATCACAATTTATCTGAGAACTACATTTAAGTATAATAAGAATTATAAGAATTCACTTTGAATTTACTAATTATGCCAGTCTAATCATATGCTGTTTCAATTCAAAAAGTATATGTTTGCTTGATGGGAGATCAAAGGCAACCATGAACTGCTGAAATACTTGGTAAACAATTTGAGAAAACCAACTTTTCTTTTTTTTTGCGGTATTTTTAATAAAATAATTAACTTTTAATAATCTTATCCACTACATTACACACAATGATTCAAAATTCTCTCAGCACTGATAATATGCTATCCTGTTAGTTTGAAATATAATTTCTAAACAGTATCTATCTAATAATTTTATTGCCATCTATATGTAACATGTATTATACAAATAGTTAAACAGTAATATATTAAAAATGTATAATTATATGTAACAATATGTAATAAATATTATGTATTTAACACTAAAATAAATTCTTAAACAACATACAATCTTAGAAAAAAGCGACAAAAGCTGTCACAGAGTCAGTATCTTTTTGAAAGGAACAAATATGGACATTGTAAGTA
>JAVSBS010026263.1:63964-99757 GCA_033124195.1 Coracias cyanogaster | reverse complement strand
CTCCTGCAGCTTTAAATACAGGAATAATTTTTCTGCAGAGCCTCAAATTTGCAGTTCATTTGCACAAGAATGAAGGAGGCTTGGCTGGCTTGGTTGGGTTGTTTTGTTCCATCACATTCAAGTTCAGAACAAATATCTACATGGCAGGAAAGAAAATGGTAACTGTGACACCCCCACTTCCATCCTTCATTACGTTTTCTGAACATAAAGCCAAAAGAGAGGATTTCTTTTAGTATCTATGAGTGCTCTTCAGAGAAAGCAAGTCTTGTATAATCAGCATTTGTCTAAAATACTGAGACACACACTGCACAAACTCCTGCTAAGCAAGTATCTGCTGTTGCATTTTAAATGCATTTGGGTTTAATTGCAATTTATGTTTTCAAACTATATTTGTTTAGAACAGTGCAAAACCAATTGCTAATTAAGGATATGTTCAAGTTCTGCATTCATACTTTCTTTTTCCGTGTTTATGGCAGATGCACATACTGTGAAATGTACCTATCCCTATACTGTAAAATAAGGCTGAAAAGCCTTTTTATAGTATTCTGGTGTAAAATATTTATGATTCAGCATTCATAGGGTACTGCCCAGCTGTGTTACAGTAGGAGACAAGCCCAAGCTCTCTCATTGTCTGCAGTACCTGTCTATCTTGGATCTGGTCTTGCTTTTGTTAGGAGACAGCCCATCAGGCAGGGAGCTTCTGCACCACCCAGCAGAACTGGATCAAATGTTAACAGATGAAACATAAGACACAGCTACCACAAGACACCTCATCTGCCACAGCCATAACTGGCTATCCTGAATTCATTCCTTCCATGATTTTTTTCTTTTCATTTCTATTAGCACTGCAGAGCTCACACTAGCAAAACAAATCAGACTGTAGTTGACTGTAGCTCACACATCAGGCGCAGTTTGATCATTACATTTCAATGCCAGGGCCAACTTCACTGGATTATAACCAACGCCAGAGGGTACATAAAATGGTGTTGTATAGGTATAAAAGAGGGCATCATCTGACCTACAGAAATCATTATTAATAGTACTTATTTACAAGGCAAAAGAAAGAAGCAAGGCTATAATCCTAGCCTCAGTTTGTTCTGTTTGATGTTAGAAAATATAAATTATTATTCATTAAATGAGAAAAATTTATAATGTAAGTCCTTCTGAGATAAGCTTATCCCCAACCCCACCCTTCCACACCATTGTGAAAGTATCCCACTTTGGACTGAGGCCACACTTCAAGCATGATTTTGTAACGAAAGCATAATCTCTTCTTAGGATGGTTAATTGCTTTCCACCTCATTCAGCACATAAGAATGATTTTCCCTTTAAACAATTAGCATTAATAAACAACTATATAAACATTAGACTGAAAGTATCTTTCAGACAAATTCTTTAAAACCAGTGCATGTGAAACAAAAAAAAAGTCAAACAAGGAGGCAAAGCACTATTGTTGCTGTTAAAAGGTTGAATATGTGGGGGAAAATTAAATTTGAGTTACTCCTCTCTACTTGGATGTCCTATGCTGCATGCTCAGTAGAGGCGGCATTATAAGCATGGTTGAATAAAACAATTTATAATAAGGTTATCACCTACAGCATTTTAAGGTTGCACTATAGCAACACAGTAGGAAGAAATGTGATCTTTCATTGGTTTCACTCCGGTGACCAGGGCCAGATGACAGTGGATAATCAGCAAAGGCTATAATTTATCATAGCACTGTAACCACACAGCAGCTTCATAAGACAGGCCAGCACAGCAGCAGACCACCATCCAAGGAAGCAGAACAAGTTGGTCTCCAAGGCCCAGGTGTTCAAACAAGTGTGCATGCATTTCCACATGTACAATAGTGTGTGTAAAAACTGTGCTGAACATGCCTTCCTCAGAGATTGAGTAAAACAGCTGGGAATTTGCACATGTAAATATTTTGTTAAGGCACCTAAATTACAAGAATCATGGAATGCACTTTAGTACCTTCTCCTGGTGCATCAATTTAATAAGGTCATTACCTATATGTTTAACAGCTAATAATTCTGCTCTTTTGCTCAGCACAGCAAATTGTGCCCTATGCAGAGGCAGTCGCTCTGCCTTCAAACAACCCACAACAGATATACCTAATAGGAAGAAATTACCTTTAGGTGAGGGATGCAGTGCCCTAACACGTACAGCGCAAATAATTAGACATATAATTCCTGTAACTAGAGAAGTGAGCTTTCGCTGCAGACCTATTCCTGAGTACCAAAAGCCCCTCGAAGTTACAATACTGAGGTTATGACCCAAAACCTCTGCCTTCTGTGGTACATGCCAGTCTTGACAGCCACCAGTCAAAATCCACACAAATACATGTATGCTGACACAAGCAGAGCTTTCACCACACACTCACCAAGGTGAATCAGAGCGATTTTACGCTGTATCCTGACATGCAAGCTCTCCTTTGTGCAACAGGATGCAAAAGATGCTCTAATTTGGCACTAGACCCTACAATATCATGCCAGCATGCCTCTCCCTTTTACGTTGTATTATGAACCATGGTACAAAGTCAGATAGTGTGAACTTCAACTTTTCTAGTTTCCAGTCAGTCAAAATCATCAGGCCATACCTGCACGAACGTTTAATGGGAACAGTTGTACAGGTCATCTGATCACAGATACAGGCAGAGGTAGGTCTTGCTCTTCCTCTAACAGGCCGGGCAAATGTCACTTATTTATTCTGTTTCTTCAACCTCACCCTCCCAATTTGCCAGGAGCCCCATATCATTGTCCTGGCTGATAGCTGTGAAAACCACATGAAATCTATGAAAGCAAGTGGCATAAGCTCGCTGACTTCCATGAAATTCAGATCAATCTCTCAACCTTCAGCTTAAAACTCAGTGTTGTGTTCACTACTAATTCTACAATTCAAAGCCCATCCATCTGAGCTCATATTGAAAAAAAAAAGAGGGCTTTTTTGTCCAAGTAGAGTTAGCCTTATCAGATACAGCCCCCATAAAGCTTCCCTATATCCCTGAAATCAATCGTCATATGCTTGCTCCCAGCTTTCCCACATCTGCCTTTAGCAATTTAAGTCTCATTCCCCCTGTGAAACAGGCAATAAATCACATCCATGGTATTGAGTGAAAAATAAATCATAAACTTCAAAAAACAACCAGAAGTTTGCAAAAGACTTTTAAGAAGTATTGCCTCTGATTTGTAAAGTAAGGGAAAATCAAGTGCTGGGAAGGGCTTGGTGTCTACGTGTGCCATCAAAGGGCTCCTTCAATAGGTCCCAGTAAAGTTCTTGTGCTTTAAGTATGCACATACTGGTATCCTGAGGAAGTAAAGTCTGTCTTCACCCATCTTCAGCTTTTCAATATAACCTCAACTTTCATGTTTTTGACTTCTGTTTCTTCTCTACAAATGAAAATTAAGAGGATTTCTTACTCCTTAATATTCAGACACCATTGTGAATAGTTTTTGAGTTATTTTAGTTGCTTGTGAGTTGTTTGACTTTTATAGCTCTAAGTAAACTCCAGCACACAATATTAATCCACAAAATAGAATATAACTGTAGAGCATCAAAAAACTGAAGCTGTGACCCCAAGTTCTTACTCCTTTGGAACATGAGACCACCAAAACCCCGTATCTAAATATACACAGAATTATTTTCCATGATTCTGACAATTCTTTAACAGCTTTCACAAATAAAAAGTACAGTTAGGCTATCAGAGTTTCATATCATTGTTGTGTTGCTACAGCAAAACTTTTTTTCAAAGTTTGAGAAAAGACATCATATCCTTAAGCTTCATGAAGTGCACAGACTGTTATAGATTTCTTCTAATTATGTTATCTTCTTATATATACTCCTACATCTTTTAAGATATTTTAACATTTAAAAAAACCCAAATTCTGAAATTAATCTTCCTTCCCCCAAATATAAAAAGATATTTTACCAAAATTGTATTTCAGGAAGGTAGTTTGAAGCCAGCAACTAAACAGCAGAACACATTCTCCAAAGAAAACTTCTGCTTTCTAAGCTCATCTTTAAGATTCACAAAAAACCTCCAAACATTAAGAAAAAAAAAGTCTTTGCCTAAAAACAGTTATAAAAAATGAAAGCAGATTGACTTAATACGATTCAATAGGGACTAAACCAGGCTGATATCAAGAAATATTTTACATCTACAGTATAAATTAATTTACTTACACAACGTGTATTTGTTGTGAATCTAGCTTTCATTTTATCCCTTCAGAAATACTGGAAGGAAAATACAGTCTCTAATTTTACAATAAATAGTTTTGAGTTTAAGCATAGTCTTTCAAAAGTAATTTGCAAATGTTATTCTGACTTAGCCACCCTTTTAGAATAAAACTGTAAGGCTAAAGATAGAAGTGTCAATTTTTGTAAGATTATTTAAAAATTAAAAAGCCAGGAGAGTACTATGCTTTAAAATTCTATTTGCATTTTATCTGTCACTGAATTTGCCCTAATTGTCCACTATTGTGATAATGTCTGAGTTGAATACTATATGTCTGTATGTACGTTAGCACCCAGCAATTAACTGAGCAATAATTATATACTATTTCTGACCTCTTTGTGCATCTGGCAGAGGTGTGTGTGTGTGTGGGAGGGTAGGTTAACACATCATCTGCAACTTCAAGTAATTTTAAAAAGGACTATAGGAAACAATTATTAGCTTTGCCAATAATTCCTTATATACTTACAGACTTGGAGAACTCACATATACATTGTGATTACATGCAATGAGTTTGAATTACGATGGCGTACCTCGATTACCTCTGTTCCTTTTACAGCTCATTGAGTGATTGTATGTTTTTGAAACTAATCCTGTGATATCCACGAGTGATGCTAATTTTTTTTTAAGTAACTATTTATTAAATACATTTCTTTAAGTAGGCAAAGTACTTAGATGTTTTTAATCTTGCACTGGGTTTCTTCACTAAAATACTTTTCTTCACTACAATGACCTCAGATTACAGAGACTCAACACTATCTCAGGCAGTTGGCAAAGGACTAAGAAAATACAGGGAATACATTTCTTAGCACCAGATTGGTTTAGTTGCTTCCATATTCCTCTGTTATTTTATCAGTTTCTCAAATGAGAGATATTCCATGATCAGAGATATTTATAAATGAAGAGATCTATTTTTCCCCACATATATATCCATGTAAGACTTGTTGAAGTTTAACGTCAAAAAGAATTAAAGATAAAATACTGATTCTAGCAAAATTCTAAAAACCTCTATATTTACATCTTTCCATATGCAAGCCATGTGTAGTTCATTAACGTTATATGTCAGTAAGGTTGCAGGTCAATTTAGAAATCTGATTGCAAATCAAGAGAAAACTACTTTCAAATGACATCTGGCTTGACCTTCAAACCCTAATAATCTAGAGCAAATCAGATTGTTAAATTATAAACTGAAATTAAGTTTATGATTAATGGAGTTCAGAAAATGAATTGCAATAGATAACTGGGCTTTATCTGGTCCATGGACTATTCATGAGAAGCTCCACGGGATTTCTTGATGCAATGTTTTTAACATCATCTTAAGCTTCTTCACTGGTGGGTCCCCACAGAAGCTGAAGTTCAGATGTGGTGGGAGAGCTCCTACTGCCACAGTACCTGTTTGCTTAGCAGAGGAGCAGGGAAGGACTTCTAACTCAGGCGCATAGTGGGAGTCAATTCAGGTGTCAGACTGAAGAAAAGAAAAAGCATGTTCCCTTGCACTGGCAGTTAGACCCAGGGCTTGGCACAGTTTTTCAGACATGTCCATGGGTGGGACCTGTGAAATACCTACTTGAAACATGAGGCCTACATACTGTAGATGAGATTTTCATCTCTGTTCCAGTGCTTCTCATAATGCATAAAAAAACACTTAAAGCCTCTATTTTGTGTGAGAAGGAGGATTTTGCTGATCCAAGTATGAGGCAACAAGTAGGCAAATCTAGGTAAGTCCATAGGGATATCCTTTCCAAAGCAAGAATAAGTGAAATTAGCAGAAACCTTGATGGCTATTTGTGCCAACCAAAACTTACCATTACAACCTGGCATTCTGCTAATTTGTTAGCATTAGCAATAGTCCTTTACCAGAGATGATTACTACACCTCAAAGCATGGACAGCACTGTAGAATGACATGACCAAATTTTTAAAATTATTATTCTACTTTCAGTGAGGAAAAAAACCACAATAAACCCACATATCATATTGTAGAGCAGACTGCATACCCTTCTGAGATAATCCTGAGCAAACTCTGATGCTGTAGCTATAAGACTTCCAGGTGTAAAGTCTGGATAACCTATATGTAAATAAAATAACACTACCGTGGCTGCCTCAGAAAACAAAGAATGATGTATACTGAATAAAACACAAACTGTAAGCAGATGTTTCCTGGAGGCTTGCATTAAGATAATGGTAGAAATACTTTTAATAAGTACAAAAAACTTGTCAGATTTTGGCTCTTAACTCGTATCACTGTCATAGCAGATGTCGTTTTACTCCATATGTTAATCTATCTACATACTTATATAGCTTTTATCACAGAAGTACCTGCACAATTTCTAATCCCTTAAGGCTTCATTCTCACAACATGTGAAAGAAGAATGAGCAGTTTACAAACAAGCAGCAGAGACACAAACTGAGCTTGGAGGCTTGGGCAGTTGGTAGCTGAACCCATGATTTAGAGGAGCATTTTTAGAAATCAATTCCCTTCATTAGCTGCAACACATTTTACTCAAAGCCATACACGGCTTTCATTTAAGGACACAGATTAAGAAGTACATGATAAACGCAAATCAGACTGTCAGGTCTATAATGAACAATTTAAGAGTTAGTTTATATTCACTGTTGGAGGTGACCTGTTTTATGATACATGCTCTAGTTCAGCCCAGAGCCTGAGATATAATGATGTTGCCACCTTATCCTACACAGCAGAGTGCCCTAATTTGAGGAACACTTAGAGAAGCTTTCAATGTTCAAACAATACAAAACCTTTTAAAACGGTTAATCCGAGTCTTTGGTATCTTCATACTACAGTACATATTATCAACATTTTTTAAATATGCAAATTGCTGCAGCAATCCTACAGGCTTATAAAGGCCCATATGCTGATTATTCCAATGAATAGATTTTAAGGCAAGAAGGGACTTTTAGAATCATCCCTTGTGACAGTTGTGGTTATTTGTGAGTAGATGCTCGTTTGAAATACCAGCCACATGACAAAGAACATAGCTGGTGCTTGGTTTAACTGCTTCAAAGAAAATAAGATACAAATACTGAGTTTTTGGGGTAGATTTTTCTATTTTAGGGTTGTTTTTTTTTTTTGGTGTAAATTCAAAAATTTTAAATAACAATATAGGAGGAGCTAGATTTACCAGAAAAAAATCTCCCATGGTTAGATATACCAGGAGCATAAAGCAAGTAAAGCCTTATTTTCTGCCTCTCTATCCACACAGACAGCTGTGGTTCCACACAGAAGGCAGCTCCTGCAGTTAGAGGCCCCAGTGCTGCACAGCTCCCCCAAAACCCTCTAAAGCTGTCAGAAGGGGCAGCAGGAGGCAGCAAGGAGGTGCAAGCATCGCATCCCCCCCTGCACAGCAGCCAGACCAACGCAGGGGTGGGGCAGCTCCTCTTCCCTTAGCAGCAGAGCAGCACTCGCCCTGCCCTGCTCAAATAGTCACCTTTGAATGGTTCATCAGAGCCCAGAAAACAGAAAGGCCCTGATTTTTAGAAACTTCAGCCAACCCTCCTGTACATAAATAGCAGGTTAAGATTTTGCTGGGGAAGCTGGTGATGGTATGTGGCAGCACACTGCTCCTTTTGTGCTGGACAAAACCTCCCACCCCTCCAACCATGAATTAAACTTTTCTTGTGGAAAACAAAGTAATCTAAGCTTTTTACGTGTGTAAAATAGTGCTATATTACTTCCTATTATGTTTCATAAGAATTATTCTAGCAAAGAACATGGGACAACATCTAAGCAAGGAAATGCTTCAGTGTAAATTATAAAGTAGACGTTTAAAAATGCCACAGGCGTTCTTGACTAATGCTTAATATCACTTAAATGCTTTTATCGCATTTATCAGTTTCAGAATTGGTCTACTTTTACAGCTGCTATCGGACAAAGACCTGAGTTCCCCTTGGTCTAGGATCCATCTCTCTCATCAAAGAGCACTGCAAAAAGCTTCATTAGGTTAAAAAGCATTCAACTGGGTTGGCAAAGCTGACATCTTGAAGTAAAGCACCTAGAAAGGGAAAATAACAATATGAAAGTTTATTAAGGAGGACAGTTCTATCTCTTTTTTTTTTTTTTTTCCCTGGCTTTGGTTACGACAGGATACGCACAGTCAATGCGGATATGCACACAGGAGAGTACATACCCTGACTAATACAGCCGTGTCTAAATACACTGACGAGTGGCAGAGTATGATTGTAGAAAGCCATACTGTATGCACTGCTTCTGGGTTTTATCCCAGAGCTTAACTTTGGCACTAACTGATCATATACACAGTATCATTTTATTGTCTAAAATTGGATATTATTGCAAACTACAGTCAGAAGGAAATTATGAGGATGGAAGAGTATTCTGAGTCAGCTGTGGCGTGGATTACTGTGCACACTTGTGTTTCCCTACATCTCTCCTCCCAAATAAATCAATGTTTTCCATCAGCTTCTCCAAAACAGCAGGGTGGAGTAGAACATGATTCTTGATGGGCCTCAAGAAAAATGCAGAAAGAAATTGCAACAGCGTGCATGGACACCTTCAGCTCTCTGGACATCTTTAAAGAGTAGTCCAAGGCTAAAATAAGTTGTAGTTTGGAGCAGACAGATACTATAGATCAGATAAACTATTGTCACATATCAACTGTTCTATCAGTAAAGAGGATTATATTCATATTTAAAGTAGAGAAATTTTGAAATGCACTTCTATATTTTAATTATAAGTGATCAAATATAACTTCATACATTTATTATATATAAAATGTTTTCTTTCAAGGCAATTAGAGAATTAAGGTATTAAACGTTTTCTCCCTTATCAAAGATTACATTTACTTCTTTATAAATAATAGCAAAATCCCACACAGTAATCCTACATGTCCCCATCTATACTTTTAATCTTTATTTTCGTTCCCCCTTTTTTTTCTTTTCTGAGGGAATTAATTTCTTTTAAAGTAAAAGTTCAAATATTCTAAAATACAAGTATTTTGATGACTGATAAACATAACACAGTAACATACAGTGATACTAATATTTGACTTCACTATATGTCTGAAAATGAACACATATTTAAGTGGATATTCCTTAAAAGCCCAAGAATGCCAGGCCTTAACTGCCTAATGTAAAGCTAGTCTTCTGTGTTAAAAGAAAAGGCAAGAAAAGAAAGTAGGTTTTACAAGCTTTGATAGTTCAGGGGAATACTGTGATGCCAGGAAGCTAACAGCTGTCCCGCTCCATCCCTTCCCTTCCAGCCGAGCAGTACTGAGGGCAATGAGCCGTACCAGGCTTGGATGTGCTCCCGGTTGACCCTACCAGGGCTGCGCTTGTGGGTAGCAGCAGCAGAGAACAACCAAATGTGACAGTGCAGGGGCCACAGGAGAAGGTGCTGAGGGTGAGATCTGGCTGCTGATCTAAGCACTTGCTCGTGACAGGAATCCTAGGCAAAAAAAACATGAACAGGGAATTTAAGCAAGCCAAAGCAAAGTGAAGGCTTTCACCAGGTTAGATTTTGAAATCCTTAATTCCTCCAGAGTCAGTGCTAGCTGGTACCAAGTTGTCTGTCCCAGGAGATACCCACTCACAATCACATTTGAAAGGAACAGTAGAAATAAGTGCAGCAGCTAATACTGAATATAACTAAGGCCTAATGGCAGTACATTTATTTAGCAATGATACCCATTATCAAACTGACAATTTGTAATAAATGAAAATTGAAAATATCCCACAAGTTGTCCAGATACCTTGCTTCTGCAGTTATCCAACATTTGCTGGGGTACAGCATAGTTCATTTTAAACATAAATGAATTTATTTTTAAAGAGTATTTTTGGTTTTGTACTTCTATGCAGGGGATTCCTTTAATGCACACATTTTCCTATCAGGAAGATTCTTGAGCCCTTAGTTTGTTTGCAATATATTTTAAATAACAGCAGGAATCATTCCTCTTATTATTTATACGTACAACAGTAATCACGGTTTAGCAACCCAGACCAGTACAATCTTGTGCAAAGCAGCTGCAAAACCAGAAAGAGCAAGACTCCACCCCAAAACCTTAGCAGTTTTCAACATTTGCATGAGACGTCTAAATTAGGACCCTGGTAGCCCAAATTTCCTTTTGTAATCAACAGTGAGAGGAGGACCCTGCTGGGTCACTACTCAGATCTCCAGGAGGCTGAACTGCTCTATGCAAGTCTATGTGATCATGAGACAGCAGCTCCTACAGTGTTTTTTAGCAGGACAGCATGCTTTTTGCTTTCTCTACACTTATACCATTTCTTTCTGTTTCCAGAATCCCACTACCCTTTCAGCCCTGTTTTCTGACAAAAAACTCCTTGCTCACCATCTTTCCAAGGCCAGACCCACATCAGTCTATCTTGCTCATCCATAAAAGCTTTGAGTTGTTATTTTCCTCATTTCTCCTTCTTCTACCCTGTTCGTCTCGGTTTTTCTTACCTAACAAGGGGTTATAACTGTATTTCTCACTGCAATTATTTACCCTGAACTAATTCAGCCCCAGCAGAAATCTGCAACCCTCTGACAGGCATCTCTACCACATCCCCTCTGCAGAGCCACAGCCTTTTGGAGGGGTGGCATGGACCCACGCAGAGGGACGGCATGCTATCTCCAGACACCTGGATATAATACAATGCTGTTAAGCCCTACAAAAAAGCACAGGCATTGTTCAGAGGGTGAACGAGCAATGCGAGCATATGGCTCCTAATGCTAATTAATTATCCTATGGGTTAAGGGGGGCACTGAAATAATAATGCTAAATGAGATTGGAAAGATACTTCCTGCAAGTTTAATTAGGGCAGCATCTCTCTGATTTAAAAGAGCACAATGTAACTCCAGAGGACCCTTCCTACCCTCACAAAGGTCAAATGCCATAATTTAATCCGCCATAGTAAAATAATTAATACAAACATTAATGATGGCTTTCTCAACAATGGGCTAAGCACAAATTCAGCTGTATAAATAGCAGCAACAAATCAGTTCACACAGCTGAATCCTCCTCTTACAAGAATATTACTTGTCTACACTGATTTTACACAACTGCTCATTAGTTTTGCTTCAAGGTAGGTTGGATTATCAACTGCTCTCTTTACTTTGAAATGGTGAATAGTTTTATTCAGCAGAATAAAAAGATTCAGTTATGCATGAATTATCCCAACTTTCAGACACATCGCTTACTGCAATTAAACTAAAACTGTTTAGTTTTTTTTACATTCAAATTAAACGATTCCAAAGAAAGAGTTTTAACTGTATCCCATGACTTGTTATTTATGAACTTTTCAATTTTCTTGTGGATTTTATTGAACAGGTTGCCTGTAATTCCCTACTAGTGTGATTATTTGAAGATAACCACATCCTTTAGAATTACATTAAAGGTACAATGAGGTAAGACTTTGTTCCAAATAACATTTAGATTTGGGGAAAAAGAAGAGCAGTTCACATTTAAATGCTTATAGCTCTTGTAGTGAAGTTGTTCCCATTTATTAAATGGTCACTGTCAGCCAGAAAAATCACATTAAGTTCAAGAACAATCGTAATTAGCATTGTCAATCAAAATGGTACAATAGGCACATTAACACAATAACATGTTGATGTATGAAGAAGTGAAGTTCTTGCTGCCTAAGGTAATGCTTTAGTCTGAAAAGAATAATTGCCAACTGCTTCAAAGTGCTGTAGTGAATTAGGCTTGTTTATAGCATAATTAGAGAGTAAAAATGAAGATATGTGCATGCCAGATTTAAAATTGGCTATTTCCTACCTGCAGTCCTCAGAATTTTCAAATGTCTTCTGCAATGCATTGCACCTTATTATTTTCAGGCACTATATCAAGTTGCATCATGTCAGATCCTATTATATTGAACAATGTAACAATTCTATTGAGTTCACCCTGAGGTATCCCAACTCTAGGAACGTGAGGGAATGAAGGGAAAATATATTCAGTGGAAGAGTTAATGAAATAAAACTTTAAAAAAAAAAAAAAATTCTGTTACCCAGATTTCAAAGTGTAAATTGCATAATTAATTTAGTTTCGCGGTGCTTATTCATTCTCCCATTCTTTCCTTGGTATAAGAATGATGCAGAGGTCCAAGAGAATTTGAGACACACCAGAAAGAAAAGCCAGTGAGAACTGGAGGACTAAATGCAAGACACTTTTTGAAAATCTAAGAGTTCTCTGCTAATTACTGTTTTCAAGAGTCCTTTTTATAAAATAAGATTTCTTTGATGAACGAGACTCATGGGTTATTATACGGAGAATTCCTGCTGAAATCTGTTCCCTAGTCTTACAACACATTTCAAAAGTTTATTCTTCCTTTCCTTTTATAGCAGCTTTGAAGCAACTTTCTAGGCAGAAGAGATTTATACCTGTCACCTACACAATGTCCAGAGAGAGTTAATTATTAAAGCCAGTATTCTGCATTAAGCACAAATGCAAGATTTCCATTAGCTTTAACTATGAGGAGACATTAAAGAACCTGCATCTCTCTCTCTCCACAAGTGTGTAAGAACATTTCAAAAACAACTAAAAAAAGTCTGACAGATGGCAAAATATCTTAAAGCACTTATTTAAAAGTAAATGTTAGGTCAATATAATTAAGAGATTCAGCAGCAAATGCATCCTTAGGAATTTTTTTCAAATCAAATATCATTATCGGAAGAACGTGTTGTATAGTTCATACATAAATAAGGAGCCTGAATCACTCCTTTTACAGCAATGGACAACGTAATCTTTACCATGACAATATAACTAGCATATCCTAACATGTAATAATATAAAAGTCAAGTCTGGTTTTGTTTTCAAGAGCAGTTTTATTATTCTAGGGACCTTGTGCTTAATGGATACAAAGGTCCACCTGGATTCCCACCCTTAACCATAAAGATGACTTACAATCTATTGTTATCAAATGGGAAAAAAAGCGTGTACATATATATTTAAAAAAAAGAAAAAGAAAGCAATATCTTTTCAGAGGGGCTGTGAGATTCAGGACTGAAAGTGAAGGAAGTTAGCATGAAAATGAGTACCTGATTACTGAAATACTGTGACAGTCAGCAGCAGGCAGAAAGGAAGCTGTAGTGAAGGTTCAGCAGTTCTCCTGAGCGCATCCACAACTACATTAATTTTGAAGTCTTTTGAAATGCTATTCCACATTCCTGTACAATCTAGCAGCAGTTGTGAAAACATCTTTCAATCATTTATAATAGCTTTAAAATTATATAGCACCTTTCATCTAAATGGATCTGAAAAGGGGCTTCTAGCTTTATTCGCTAATTTTAGAATTTATAGTGCTTAAAACAAAGAACTCCGTTAGCTAACTTATAAATAGGCTAATTATCATAATGTGACCTAACTACTGTAAGTTGCCTAGACAGCAAAACATACCACTTTAAAACTGCAAATCACCTGATTATTTCCTTTATAAGAATCTGAGTTCAGATACTTGCAGGAACATAAAGAGAAAGGAGTGACACCCAGTGCATTTCCAAATCAGGCCTCATTATAGCCAATTCAAAATTCTCTACTAAAAGGAATTTTTTTTCTGATTCATCAGAACTGCAAATTGTAAGAAGACTTCCCCTATCTGGCAGCAGCACCAAACCAGAAGGGACTTGAATCCTTCCCATTTTCACAGCCCACCACACTACCTTTCTACCACCTTCAGGAAGTGGAAGCTCCATCAGCATGTTCATTTTTGCCTAATTAATGACTGTATGAGCCACATCTCCAATTCGTCCTCATATGACATCTTCAGGGAGAGTTAAGACTTCGTTTGTCAAGGCACAAGAGAAGACACTTGTCCCAAGGTCTGTGTCCAGACACAAAAGGCTTCTGCACTCCTCAGCCTTGGCACTGACACCTCAGCTGCTTCCCCTGGCAGTGAAACGACCCTCACCTGGCGGCTTGGCCTCCTTGACAGCTGGCTCTCCAGCAACTACGCTTTGCTGTATTTTAAAGTACTATTAAGGGTAACATTTGAAAAGTGTCAGAGTATCAAAACAATTATAAATTTTAGGAACTTAGTCTTTTTTGTCCCTCACATACATTTGACAGTTACTTTTCGATTGTACTGTATCTTTACCAAAGCCAATCTCATCCCTTTTCCTGTTATGTTTGTCATCTCAGTGGGAAACAAAACCAAAGTAGGAACTGTTGTTTTAATTGTTTGTGTTCACAAAGCCTAGCACACATGAGATTTCCATTGCTAATAAACCATATATCTAAATAAAATCTCTTCAACAACTCTTTTTCATTCTTTGAAAGCATCCTTAGGATCAGATAAATAAGTTGATACAATACAGAATAACTAGATATGTCTGAGTAGGTCTTAACATCACCATGGCTCACATGCTTTTTCTTTTCTGTTCTTTTCTTTTCACAACACATACATTGTTTTCAAATATAAAATGTAAAATTAAGTCAGTAACTGCATTCCTTTGGCAGAATATTCATTCAGTTAGAGATAGTGGGGCCCAGGATAGGTATGCCGCTGAGCACAGAAACTATTATATTAACTGCTAGCAGAGACTGTACAAGCTTAAATGAGTCTATCACTATAAATGCAGAGTGTGGAAATTAATGTGTCTGAGCCAAATTAAAATACAGCCTTGATTTTCTACAAGATAAAATGCTTAGCTTAATACAAAATGTTTTGAATAGTCATGTTAGTAAATAAAATTGGCCAGGGAAGTAAGAAAACTGTGCTAACAAAAGTAAGACCTGTTAAAAATTTTTTTAAAAAAGTTCAAGGTATGTGAAGGGTTGAAAAGTAATAAGGTCTGAATGACTTAGTGATGGCTGTCATAAAAATCTGGCAGGGTATTCTATTTACAATATGTAATAAAACTGTCACACACAGAATTTATAAAAGCATTTGCCCTAGAAAACTAAATCTTTTTGCCAAGGGCAAGTTAATAACCTCTACAGCTCATTTGAATATATGAGTAAAGAGATGTTTTGACTAATAGAGCATCACAAGATGAGCACTAGAGAACCTAATAGATATTGTGAGAATGGGATGATCCAAAGATGACAACAACCTGTTAGAATACTACTGAAAAATCTTCTGGACTTTATATCCATCATTATCTGTCACTAATGAATGTATGCTATGCATGTATGTGTAGATGTGTGGGTTTTGCTGATTGGGGATTACACATAGAGCAATCCCATGTTGGGTGACATTAAAATAATTCCTCCTCAAATACTCCAAGAAGATGCTGACTTGTGAAGTAGCAAATTGAATGCAGAGCTATTGCTCTTAGGATTATATGGAGCTTAGTGGTTTGAGAGATTTAAGTCACCAACAGATCATTTGACATCAATTTTCCCTCATAAAAATCTACACTTGTAAATTAACATATTTTAAAATTGAAGCCTCAAAAATATATCTAAATTTAACTTGGAACAGTGTCCCACATTATAAATTATGAATCATCCAGGAAAATGGTGATACTTAGCCAGAGTACAAAGCTGCATGCAAGTCATGGAGAAAGAACAAAGCAGTTCCACCTTTGTTAGGGGTAAAAATCATATTCAGTGTGATAATCACCATTTTAGAAAAACACTTTTCTTTCTGCCCAGGAACTAGGAGGATTTCTCTGCCCTGAGTGTTGTGTTACCACAGACCACTATTTATACCTGAGCTAGTCAATTTAAAGCTAGCTTTGAGTATCTCCAAAATATGCTGCCATCACCACCGTGACTGGAACTTAGACTCTGTATCAAGCTATGTTGGTTCCCCCAGTATACTGGCAGTGGAGCTTTGCTGAAAAAAACCCAACCAGGATAGATTCCATTAGACCTACATAAATTAAACCATGCTGCCAGATAGTTCTGTGCAAGCACTTGGTGCTTCTGCACAAGGGAAAGTGTCCAACTAAATGAGCTGAACTTCATATTAGGCTTTATTCATCATCCCAATAGACATGTAGAGGCAGCAGATAGGAAAGGTTTCTGCCTCTGGCTGGTGGCCTATCCCCACAACACAAAGGGAATTTCCTTGTCCTGCTAATGAAGTACTGTGCCTGTGTACATGGCCGTGCAGATTCTGCTGACTGTTATTTTTTTCTGGAGCAATGTTATTTTATCTTAAAATTCAAAGCCTTTGCATCTGAAACCAATAAAAACGTTCAGCTATCATATAACTTTTATAAATGTCATTTACATATCAGAAAAAAAGGTAACAAAATCAGAATGAGATGGCTTTCCATTCCTGCAGCTGAAATTACCTGAATTACACTTTACTTGTAGCCTTATGTGAGAGACTGATATCCAGGTGCCTGATGAGCATTTGCAGGTGAAACGATATTAATAATCTCCCTGTCTCTTTTGCACCCATTCATAGCAGAAACAAGTATGACTGATTTCACTTAATTATTTTACTTTCTCACTGGTATGCCATTGTGTGAAGAACTCTTGGAGAGAAGTATGTCAAATTTACTGAAAAAATTACTCTGGAAAAGTGGCAAAACGTGGCCATTCAAATCTCCTGTACATCCAGCTTCAGCCCCTCACCTACATGAATCTGTAGCTGTTTTTCTGGGAATGTAATCGTCTAGGACAGTTAATGGTAACAGAGAAGGAAGCAATGCCTCGGAGTGATAAGGCAGTCCTAAAGAAGCCATGATTTGGCACAGAAAGATTAAGCAGTACACTCATTTGTGAAGTGTTGCTGAGTGATGATTCTGTTATTATCAGGTTGTAACATATGTTCAGGTCAGCAGCATACATATTGCATCCTTAATTTCAAAATTAATTTTTTGGAAAAAGATCAGCACTCAATTTCTGAAAGCCAAAACTTCAGCCGTTTGAGTTAGAGAAGCTGGACCAGGACAGAGGAGATTAGAAGTAACGTCTGTTATGGCATGTCTGCTGCTACTTCTCAGCCGTCTGCTAATACACCCTGTCATGCAAGTTTAGGAGGGAAGAGAGCTGATGCTAGAGGCACTCTGTGGTCCCTGCCCTTGCTGTGTCCTTGTAACTCCACACACACCCATGTACACACACTTCTCCTAAGAAAGTCATGTCATTTTGCTACCACTCAGTATTAGCCAAGGAAAAGTATTCATCCACCCAGCAGAGCCCCAGCTCTGCCTCTGACAGGTAATGGTGTCAACCACACATCATTGCTTTACATGTGCTTCATATTACAGCTACTGTTGTAGCGGCATCAGTGATGAGGTGCACATGACCACCTTTTGGCAGCTTACCCCTAATCAATCATGTCTCTGTAGCCTGCTTTCAACCTGCTGCTTTTGGCCAACTGCCTTGTTATCTCATGGCTTCTCTCCTCCACAGAGCATGCTAGCTGTGGTCTCAGAAAATTATTCATATTTTTCTCTACTCAGAGACCATGGACCTCTCTACTGGCTGGCTGCTGGTGGCCACATGCTCTCCTTGCTGGTTAGATGCTCTTTCCTTCACACATTACTGATCTGGCCCCAGAGAAGTAAAGGTCTGCCTGCCTGCCTGCCTGCCTGCCTGCAGGGATACAGAAAATAGCCTGGGAGCTAATATAACAGTAGTAACAACAACAACAATAATGCACTGAATGAATCCATGTAAGAAGTGACCCAATGTGCTCTAGGATGGAAAAAGAATATGAATGTCAGACTTATTTTAGGTTTATAGCAATGCAATGGAGCTGTTCAATACGAGCATACATTTATGACCCAAACAACAGGACTGAGCTAAACATAATTTCTTGATGAATGTGAATGAATGAGGTTAAGGATTTCTTGTCATATCACATAAATACTCCAAAGTGATCCAGAAACATGCCTACAATGTAATGGACATCGGGTGATCATTAGAGTTGGCAGAATAGTTGCCATAGTACCCACCCATTGCAAAAAGCAGTAAAAATGTCTCACAGCTTTTCCCTGTGGAAATGCAATGTTCTGGGGACATATTGCCAAGGAACAAGGGAATCTCCTGCTGCATCAGTCTCACCCTATTCTTGTGTTAAAGGTTCAAACTGCAATAAATTAAGAAACTGTCTCACTATTCAAAAAACAAAACAAAAACAACCAACCAATAAAACCCCCAAAAACAACAAAATAGCTTCAAAAGTTAGCCCTAGGCCAAATCAAAGGTTGAAGTAAGGTGGTATCATTACCCAAAAGTCATCAGAACTAATGGCTGGGCTGGATGCACCACCAGTTACCGCATCAAGGAATGTAAAGAATTGGAAAAAGATAGTAGGAGAGTAAAATATTACATTCAGCTGCAGCAGTTTTTAGTACTGAGAGTTGTTCATTTTTGCTGTTACTGTTGAAAGTTCATAGTAGATGTAAAAGAAACAGAACATCCATCCAAACACATTTCTTGATGAGCAGCCCGTCTGAGACAGTCCTCTATCAGCAGCATAGTTAAAAGTGAAGAAAAGGACTACATTTATGACAAACACTCAAACATCCATCTTCTTGACTAAAAGTGTTTAACTAAACAATAGTGGTAAGAGGAGGGAAAGCCATGACTACTCTATAAAAGCCATAGTTCAGGCAGCAGCAAAGTAACTGATTCTTACTTTCAGTAAAAAAAATTCTCTGTAGTGAGCAAGGGAGCAAGTAAGTCCTGGCTCCACATACTGTCCCTTAACTTGATAACCAGAGTGGGAGATTAGTGGGCAGCAAAAAGGTATCAGCCCCTTGAAAAGGTCTGTTAAAAGCTTTTCCTTTCAGGGGAAAGAAGAGCAGAAAGTGAAGCCATTTATCTCAGGGAAAACAGATGTGTGTCACTGTTCATGGAGGTGACCTCATACACAGTAGTCATGTAAAATAATGAACTAAACATCACTTGACATAATGAGAAGGGAAGAGGAGTCTGGGATAATGTAACCGAACCCAGATATACAGGAACACCAACATCCAGTTAGAAAAACTCTAACCTCTCAACTGGTGCACATGCACTTATTCTTTCCCGTGGATAGATATCCACACTGTAGGTGTCCAGTCAAGTGAGATGAATACTACTGCCAGGGTCTCTGCAAACCTATGACACAAGGCAAACTGTCTCTACAAAATAAGTACTCCATGACAAAATCTGCCTCAGGATTACAAGCTTCATTACTGACTTAATTCATTAATGCTTTCACCGCCATATCTGCTGATACAGCACATAAAAGGATGAGGCCCAACATTAGACTGGACTAGACTGTGCTTCTGACATTGCTGCACTACAAATTGATAGTGGGCATCTTCTCAGAACTTGCACGTGAAAATCCAGGGCAAAAGGTAAGCATGAGTTGTTCAGTTCTCTTTTCTATGCAATAGGCAGTCAGTCTATGGCTGAGGTAGATATTAAACTCAAATACTAAGACACTCCGCTTTCATTTTAAAGTAATTTTAAAAACCTTTGTACCTATCTGTTCTAAACTATCATCTAACTCTACATGAATGAGATTTTCCTCAAAGTTTTGTATTTCTTGGTAAGAAACTGCATCAAATATTTCTAAACAATATATTGAAACAGACCTCTAAGTTATTAATAATAAGCATGGCCAGCAGGTCCATAGAAATGATTCTGGCCCTCTACTCTACTCTCACCCCATCTGGAGTACTGCATTCAGCTCTGGAGCCCTCAGTACAACAAAGACATGGACCTGTTGGAGTGGGCTACAAAGATGATCAGAGGCCTGCAGAACCTCTCCTACAAAGACAGTCTGAGAGATTTGGGCTTGTGTAGCCTGGAGAAAAGAAGGCTCCAGAGAGACCTTATAGCATCCTTCCAGTATCTGAAGGGGGCCTACAAGAAAGCCGGGAAAGGACTTTTTACAAGGGCCTGTAGTGATACTAGAAGTTAGTGATACTCGTTTGAAACTAGAAGAAGGTAGATTTAGATTGGAAATTAGGAGGAAATTCTTCATTCTGAGGGTGGTGAGACACAAACAGGTCGCTCAGGAAAAGTTGTGGATGCTCCATCCCTGGAGGTGTTTAAGGCCTTGAGCAACCTGGTCTAGTGGGAGGTGTCCCTGCCATAGAAGCAGGGTTGGAACTAGATGATCTTTGAGGTCCCTTCCAACCCAAACCATGCTGTGATTAATATTATAAAGCTCTACTGTTTTTCCCTTTTTAGGAATTACTTTTTTGTTCCTGCTTTGGACTGTGAAACACAGGCAACTACCTTGTTTCAGCAAAATGCAAAACCTTCCCTCAAGCAGGGCTGGATACATGGATGAGTGACTCCCTCTCTTTTTTATGCTTCTCTGGTTCAGATAATTTTCAAAGTCCTGTTTCCATTCCCTTAATGTCACGTAGCAAAATTCCCACTGGTTTTGGTGGAAGCTGAATGGTGCAACAAGATTACTCTTTCTACTTGAATTTGTGACCAAGGCAATGAAATTCCAAAGCATGACCTTGAATCCTTGTTTTTTACTTATTGAAGAAACACCTAGGTCCAAACCAACTTGCAAGTTGTTTTGGATTTTTTAAATAACTTTTATAACTTGATATGAGTTTCTGAAACAAAGTTTAATCCACCCTACAAAGGAAAAATGTAATAAAAGTCTTGTAAATCATTTCATGCTAGACATATATATCTGTTCAGCTACATACACACACAAAAATAGTAGGCTGTGAGACACAAGATTCTTATGGCACAATATGTTCTTGTTCATTAGTTTTGGAAAACTACATTAATGTTTCATATTCTCATTACATTGTGATTTGTCTTATTTCCTGCTATTACAAGGAATAACACAATTGGATTTTGCCACGTCTAGTCCAATGTTTCAGAAGTATTCAAGATCATTACAAATTAAATGACAATAACATGGTCAATATTTCATTTGCTGCTTTACAGCTGTTAGAAGGTGTGCCTCAGATCTCAAACACAAGAGAGAGTCAAATCTTGTTAGTGCTCTTTGGAAAGAGACTATCTGCCCGTTATGATGGCTGCAGATTATTCCAATGTACATGGGTTATTACAAAAATAGATTTTAATGCTCTGCCTACCAATCACTTTAATCCAATCCAATCTTTCACAAAAGGAAAACAGTTGGCAAATATTGCCAAGGATCCTTTTTTTTAAGATCAGTATCTCTTTGATGCTGATTGGCATTATTCCCAGTACTACATACATTCCTGAAAATTTTGCATAGAATCTAAGTCAGAACTCTGTTTCTACAGAACAGTCCTATTAAATCATATTTGAAGAGTTGACACACCTTAGCTGAATCCCAAAACTTTTTATTCCAAAAATGAAATACAAAACATATTTCAGTAAGTCCATACCAATGTTTCATCTTTAAATATCAGTTTATCTCTGCAAGGGAAATAAAAAATGTGTGTGCTAGAAAAACAGCTGTCATAATATGGGCTTACCTTTGGTCCTGCAAGTTGAACCAATGCCAGCATGGAACTAAGAGGAATGACCCTGCACTTCTGGAATTGCACAGACTCCTCTGCCCACCATCACTGAACTGGCAAATATTGCCCTAAACCAACACGTCAAAATTGCCCAAAATGTAAAATTTTCCAAAGTATATTAATATTTCATAAATGTCGATGACACACAAGTATTAATAAGCCTACAGAAAAGAAAGGTAATGCAAAAGTTCCTTAGTATCCTAAATAAGCAGATGATTAAATCACAGCTTTTGAATGTACCTTCTGGATCTACTCTCCTTACCCATTTTAACATAAAAAAAAATTGATTCTACAATATCTTTAGCAGTATTCATAAGCATAGACACGCACCCATCCATGGAATCTTCCTTGTACTTACTGCTATAGTAATGTGACACACTGCGCTAAATCAGTACTTTTGTGCTCTCTATCTCACAGACTTTACTGACATGGTGTGACAGTTCCAGCAGCTCTTAAATAGCCTTCTAATCTTTTTGCACTTTGAATCACACATGAAAATTTAATTATGTGCAATTCTCCTATCAAAGTCCTCCTAATCTGCTACAGCCAATAACATAATATTGTAAAAGGAAAAACCATTAATTTTTACAAGACGGGTATGCAGGCAATCATTTTTTTCCTCTGAGATATTTAATCACTATTTTTAACTCATATAGCTATCTGATATTGAACAGAAAGTGGCCATATCTTGGAGAGTTACACAGTTACCAAAAATGCAGAGTTTAAAATTGTAGCTGATCATGTAAACATCCAACCTTATAAGAATCTGCTGTTACAGAAAGAACATTAGCAGGTAATTTAGAATCTGATCTGTTCAAAGAGATGCATTTTATGACAGAATTCACTTTGTTAAGTTCCTCTTTGATGAGCATTGCACAGCATTCACCTTAATTGCAAAACATACAGAAAGCAATGGCTACAGAAGTCTCTATTTTTATTTCAAACCTAACTCCCTCTCCTTAAAAGTGCTATTTTGACCAATGCAGCCACTTTAAGCAAAATACACCAATAAATTGGATTACAAGATTTTGATAACAACTTTCATATCCTGATCAAAGCCAATGTGAAGTGTCACATGAACATGATTGATAGGAAATAGGAAAAAGGTTACATCAACAAAGATAACTCTGCATGTGCACATTCATACCTGCATACATATTCTTTCACATTAATATTTGCTGATTTTACAAGACTGATAGCAGGGGCAGGATTTGTGCTGTCACATTCCACTTCCCTGCAGCTAAAGAGAAAACACCTTTTCTCCTTATGCGAAGCAAATATAAGAAAGGTTAGAGACTTCATATTTCCAGGGGAAAAAAAAGGCTTTAAATTCAATGAAGTAGAAGTTGGATTGCATCCATTGTCTGCGACAATCTATCCATCAGAAAAAAGAAAAAAAGGGAAAATAAAAACAACAGAAATAAATAACAGTATTCTAAATGTAAATCTCACAAAGGTGTTAACTGAATTTCCTCTCCAGACACTCACTCTCAAACTGCAGTGGCCAAGCTGTGGCACTCCAGCCAGAAATCAGCAGAGAGGAGTGAAGCCCTCCTTCCTCACACCCCCTTCTAATAGGCAAACACCTGCAGCAACAAGGACCAGGAGCAACTGCAAGGGTGCCAGCTATGTGTAGTAATGACTGGCCAGGGTATGGCGGTACTCCACATAGTAGGGAAAAGTTCTACTCTTGTGGGAGACCGACCCCACACAGATTAGTGAGATGCCTTTCCAAGTCAGCTAAAGAACTACAACTCCCATGAACGCCTGCGGTTACTGCTGCCAGAAGTCGTGAGGACGCGGCAATATAAAATTCAGCGGAAGAAGAAAGCTTTCTCTCTTTTTGCCGTGCCACACCAAGAAACGTATCGCTGCCGCCAAGTGCACCCCCCACCCCAAGCCAAGCCATGTGGCCGGGGGAGGAGGGGGAAGCCACCGCTGGAGAGCCCCACGCCGAGCTGTTGCCTTTTGCCGCTCCAGAGAAGCAGCACCAAGCAGAGCCACGAGGCAGGGAAGGCGGAATGTCAACCTGTGCTGCAGCCGCATGGAGAGAAAAAGCCCGCGCCAACCCATGCCAAAGTCATGGAGGGCCCTGTGCCGGCACCGTACCAAAAGAAACTGCGGCAAGGAGCTGCCGTCACCGTCAGAGAGAGACTCCAATCGTGCCGAAAAGCTGAGAGTCGCCACCATCATTGGAACCACCTAAGTCTGCCGGCCAGGGAGTCGCTGACCTGGCCCCCACGGGGACCATTGCCACATGCCGGAAAAGAGTAGAAACCGACATATATACACATGCACACACACCCATACCACACCGTTCACACATAAGTTATATTTTGATATAATTGAATTCTTGTTTTGCCCTATCCTCTCCGTTGTTTCCAGCTCTCCTCAGGGAAGGGGGAGTGAGTGGGTGAGCGTGGCATCCTTTGACACCGTAATATTTCCGTAGAGTAGACATGGTTTTATGCAAATATATTTGGTAATAAACTTGTTGAATACTCGTTGGTCTCAGTAATTGCCTACGAGCTTGGTGGGGAGGTATCTCGCTTTGCCCTCGATTCCCCCTCAAGAAGGCAGTTCGCAGACATCTGCACCCAACTACAACAACCCTATGCGTCATAAAACTGCACTGCTTGCCTCTATTGTCTCTATGTATGTTTCTCTCTAATGCAGGAAAAAAAAAGCACAGCATGCAAATGATGACACTGAAGCATCTCTAATAATTCTAGGTTTTTATACCATGCTATAAGAACTTCGATGCCATGAGAACATTGATTAAAATCTTCTCTATTGATTATTAAGATTAATATGCAGAGTATAGGAGATTCACTTGCCTCTATCTCTAATAATAGATTAGAGAAGAATATTGGGTAGAGAATTCCTTTGCAGAGTCACCTTGTGCTGTGCCTTTAGAAGTCTGAACAAGGGTATTTTATATTGAGTTACACTAAGAGAAACAAAGTAACTTTATGACAAAACAGGATCTGAGGCATAGGAAGTCCAGTAGAGAAAAATATTAAGTTATTCATTTGTGCAGTTTAAAAAGCTGATGTATATAGATAGTGCTAATACCCAGATGTTTTCTTCTTCATAGATAAATAACCTTGTCATTCTTAATCAGTGAACGTTAAAATAGAACATGATTTTCACTAGCTTTATCTTTTTAAGAAGTTGTCCACTAACATTTCATAAGAAAAATAATTCATTTTCTAAAACCAGTTATAAGATTCTCATATCGGATATGATGATTCATACTAAAACGCATTAAATACCCCTAGTTAGTCACCAGGCACTTTCTACAATATTTTATACCATCGAGAACATTTTTAAGCGTGTCATTCCCTAATATCAGTGATAGATTAGGGTATGGCATCCATCTCAAATGCTAGAGTTTTTACACTTCCTATATCCTTCAATAATGAATTAACTTTTTGCTTAATGACTAAAAGTTTAATTAATTTACTGAAAACAGGCACAACTAACTATCCCTTTAATTAAGAAAATTCATTTAAATCCACCATTATCTTTGAAACTGTTTGAAGTTTAAAACGTTATAATGTTATTTTATAAACGTTACCTTAATAAAGTGTAAGAAAAATGACACGGAATTAAGTTCCAAATTACAGAGAAGTAATTTCAGGATTTCTTTTATGTGATGAACACTGTATTTTAGCTCTCCTCTTATATTTCCCAAGAGATATCTGGACTCATTGCATCCAAGATTAATACCATTAATTAAAAGCCGGCACTATTTACCAGTCACAAGTTTGGATGGATTCTGTTTATTTTTTTTCCAAAGGTTCTTTTTCAAACACAGGAAAGGGCAGAGGGAGATTAAAACTCACTTGCATGCATATACCAAGTAAAAATTAAGCACGTTCACTTGGATGAACCTGACTTTACTTTTAATGAAGATATTAAAATTGTTCATGAACACAGGAGTATATTTCACATCCTTCAATTTTCATTAGTAACTCAAATTTTGCACTCTGTAATTTACCTCTTTCCCTTTCCCAGTTACCTTCATTTTCTTGTAACATGGCAAAGAGACTAAAAAAAAAAAAACAAACAAATTTGAGCTCCTGTTATGTAGGCATATTAAAAACCTGAGGTTAGCTTTATGTTACCTACCATGAGGTCACCATTAGCAAATTTACTGATACATCAGAGTAGGATGTAGCATTGGTTCCACTGAAGTTGTAGTGTAACCATAAGCAGTTTAAGTTATAACAGAAGCTTAAGGCTTTAAACTGTAAGCCTTTTCCAGGCCTATAAATGCAAAAATTTTGGCCACCTAACTACTATGAAAAATCCTGATATCTTCCAGTTACGCTTGAGCTGAACAACTACCGCTCTGTTCATGAGAAATACAAATGCGTTTGTCCTGAAGCTTGAAAACAGTGGAGGAACCACTAAATCTGGAAAAGATCTAGTAGTCTACTGGATTAGTAGCTCTAGTAGTCTACTCTTTAGCACTGTGAGAGCCTTAAACACTTCAAGACCATGAGTGAATAAAAGTCATTTTCAGTCACTCTTGAATCCTGGTCTGACATAAAGAGCTTGGGGGTGGTATGAAAAATATCCAAGTTTAATGGTCTCAGCAATACTATTTTAGAAAGCAGAGAGAATTTTGTCCAGCTTTCAAGTATTTATAGAGACACTTCAAAAGAAATATATTCAGAACTGTATAAAAAATGCTATTGTTTAAAAGTACCATGATAATTTATTATTGAGAAGTAGACTTGAAATAACACTAAGTGCCTATCACTTACAGAATGTGAGATGCTTCATCTGTTAAAGTGTGAAAAGACAAAAAACACCTCCTTTTGAATGAAAATATTGTTCCATAACATTCCCTGAACTGTACATAGAAGTCTGCTGACAGGCTATTGAAAATACTAAAAAATTACCTGCAAGAGGGGGAAAAAGTTAGATTACAAAGTTACCTATGGCTACTTAATTATACTTAGTGTCTGTACAGTCAAGGGCTATCTGCAAATCATAACAGAAAGTTCCCAAGTTTCCACGTGACTCAGCATTAATGTAGCAGACAAAAAACACTGCAGATGAATGCCCAACTTTAGTTAGATATTTAGAAAAATATTTGGCAGTGGAGAAGCCTGATTTTGTTCATTTATTTAACCAGTCTTTAATGAAAGCAAGCATTTCTGACGTTTTAATTTGTTAGCAAATCACAGTGGACAAAAGAGGAGCTGCCATTGTGCTGGTGTACATTAGTCAGAATGCAGCCACATCTTGGGTGCAGGGCATGTTTCTTTTCTCTCCATCTTGAGAGGATGTGTGTACAGAAAATATACAGAAAAGGCAATATGGATGACAAAAGCCAATATGGATTGAACAGAATAACTACAGTGTGAAGAATGACAAAAACCCTGGGAATCTTTAGCCTAGAAAACAGATTGTGAGATACAGGGTTGATAGCAGACAACTTAAGTCGTGAATGGCAAAGAGGACAACAGCTGTTGAGTCCTTCCTTCTATACAAAAATCAGAGGCATCAGATGAAACTACCACAAAAGAAGTTCAAACCCAAAGGTAGAATTCTTCATACACTGGAGAGCCCAGCTGTGCCCTAGCTAGCTAAACAGTATTACTGCATTTTAGATAATTTTAAAAAATAACTGAAGACATTCATGGAATACGTCAAAAGACAGGAATTTTAATTCCTGAGCCACAAATTGATAGAGATTGTAAGAAAATTCTGGAAAGCTATTTTTATACCTGCTCTTACAAGAGAATGCTAGAAACAGGACAATGTGCCAGATGAATCTGTGGCCTGACCTAGTATTGTCTCCATTTTCTTATAATAAACCTAACAATACTCATAAATTAAATGTACTTAATAATTAGTATGTGTTTATTAATGAGATTTATTGTTCAATAAATATTCTGTGATCTGAAATAGTGAAATGCCTAAGCATGCAAGGAAGCACTGAAAAACTCATGTCACAACTAGCCAAATTCTTTGACATAGCTCAGCTGTAATAAGCAGATTTTTTTTCTATAGGAATTTTTATAGCTTAGTGCAATCGGAAGTGCTAGCCTGGAGACCCACAGAAGCATCGATTACTTTTTTTTTTTACATGTTTCAATAAAATACAAAGTTTTAGAAAGTATAAAGCAAAAACCAACTGTATGGATCTATAAAATTAATAATACAAACTTGGGAGTTGAGTTGGCCTTTTTTTTTTTTCCTTCTAAAGCATAATGCAATGCTATAAATTTAAATCCATTTGGAGTTCTGTTTCTTTACTAAAAGATCTGTATCTCCATGTGTTCCATTGGTTGCCATGCTATTTTGCTGGATTAATGACAAAAAACCCATGCATGTATAATCAGGGTAACGTGGTAGCACATTTCAGCTTCTGTAGGTCATTTATAATTTATGCAATTTGTTCCCTCTTTTTTAATGGCAACATTTTTCATTCAAAGTTGTGCTTCCCTCAGCTGCAAAATGGAGAGTCATTCATTTAATGTATGCAGATGGAGAACAGAAAGAAGGTCAGACAAATCGCAGTCTTTTATTTTGCAAGAAAAGTAGAATTCTACACCCTTTCTGAAGAAAATAATGAGAAATATACTTCAAAATATTGTTTAGAACTACAGAAAAAGGAGGACTATAAAAATATTTATCCTATCATTATGTTGAAATAGCTTGAAAAATAGTGCCTTTTTTTGTAAGTATATGATCATCCAATGTCTATCCTGCTGATTTAGCACTAATTTTGATCTGAAAATAGAGAAGAAAAATACATAAGCTACATTCCAGGTAAACAACAAAACAAAACCCCCCCAAGAATAAAATCTCAAATCTCAAAACTATGTTTATTTCGCCATTATGAAACATATTTTGAGGAAAAACATTATGTTTTAAAAACCCTCTAACTAAAGATTAATGAAATTTTTAAAAGCCCAGTTCATGGACAATCAATTCTTTTCCTGCTTTAATTTTTAAGGCTAGTTCAATATTATTGAAAAACTAAATATTAAATTACTTGGTTTGATTTTTATATTTGCACCTATATAAAATATTCAGGCTAATTTTATGCTTAATCTGTATGTTATTAAAGAGGAACAGTAACAGGTTTCGGGTTTTTTTTTAATTTTTATTGACTTTATCAGAACTGTCAGCTAGTAAAAAAAAATGAGTTGGATACCTACTTTTTACATTTTAAAGGGCTTGGTTTAAAATTTGAAATGTAACCCAGACATTTCCATTTCACCAAAAAATAGTAAGCTCCAGTTGTAGATCTATCCATAAATATAAGCAAAAGACAGACAACATTTTTCTTCTAAAAAGAACAACATGTTGAAAAGACACTTTTGTCTTTCTGTTTTACTTATTCAGTGGAAGATACTAGAAGTATTACAGGGCAAATCTCTGTCATCATTTAAAGACAAGTTCCTCAGTAACCTTGTAGAGTATTTTTGCTAATATAGTTTCATTGTCTATTTGCAGTGGATCAGCTTTCAGAAATTCAGTAGTTTGATGATGTTTAATGACCTTCTGAGAGAAGGGGATTAACATGCCTTCAGTGGAAGAGTTCCTCACTTTTTTTTTTAATATATCCCATTCAATTACAGGGAGATAAAGAAAAAAAGGAAAAAATATTACAATGAAAGAAATATGACAATAAGGCAAATGATGTTTCCGCACTCTATTTTTTGAACAGAGTGTAATGTTAAACTTAGAAAGTCTAAGAAAGCAGTATCTCTGCTAAATTTATATTGTAAAAACATTAAGCAACAAAGGGAGCTAAAATTCCAATAGAATTTATGTATTTATTAGCATAACACTATTGAGCACTAGTCAGCAAAACTGCTTCTGTCAAAATCACGGATATCACCCTTTTAAATTTCACAGCTTATTTTTAATATTGATGACTTGCGACATTTTGGATGATAGCACTTGAGTGGTGGTGAATCCAATGGTAAAGGAACTTAATTTAAACATCAAAGTTAAATTTCTGGGCTTCAGAGGATGTTGCTAAGCTGGAAGTCAACAGCATTTGTATAGTGAGACAATGCTTTTCACCAATTCTTCCTCATACATTTAAGACTATTTGATTTCCCGAAAAAGTGCAACTCAACTCAATTTGCTAAATGATTCAGAATAACAGAAACAGAAGAAGAATATCAACCCTGTTCAAGAATTTCTAGGATGAATTAACAGGCATAAGGGCTCTGGGGGACTATTCACAGAAAGGCCACCAAGGTCTTTTAACACCGTGGTTTGGTATTCACTAAAAATACACAGGGAGTGAATTGCATTCCACTTCTGCCTACTTCAGAGTAACAGCTTAAAATTGCCTATCTCTCAGGTGAGTGTAGTGGTGCTAACCACCATCATCTGTCATCTTCAGTTGTGTAACACTTCGGTGCAATGACAAGCACTCCTCCGGTAGCATTTTATGAAAAATTTTGACAAATTTTGACTTCATATTCAGTGAGTTTACCCGCTAGACTAAATGTGTCTTTCTGTCCAGTGAGTAGTAAGTTATAATCACCAGGAGTTGAAGAATGCACCTCGGCAAGCACCTCTTCTTTCAATATTTTAAAGATGTTTCCACAGAATATTGTCAAGCAAAGAATTTTTTTTTTCTGTTGCTCTATTAAAAATTTCATTATATTATGTTAGTTTTCAGAATAAGGCAAGACTACCTCATTTGAGTGGAAAGTCTGGCTTTCTGTGACCACTTATTCATGAACAGGGTGAGATACTGTTTTTCTCTATTACCTTATTACTACATATTTGGAGAATCTTGTATGAAACATTTTTTTCCCCTTTTGAAATAGGTATAATTGTGGGACATAAGATAGATCCTTGAGAGAACAAAATGGTCTTTAAGAGAACAGGATCTGAAGGGATCCTGTCTTTCCAGCTCTCCAAATTGAAAGAATCAGCAGAGTCATTAACATTGCTATCAGGCATCAAGCAGATAACACATTCGGTGAAAAAGCTCATCTCTTGCAGAGCATAATGTATGTGTTCTGGACTAGAAGATAAAAAAATATCTAGCAGGCTGATGGAGTGAATGTCAGAATCCATTTGCTTCACCATAGGCAGAACTGTTGAACTATCAGAAGGAGTAATTCTGAAGTCAAACCTCTAATGGACCCTGTACTACAGGGCAACTAGACCAGTAACATTATGCCAGAGAAATCTGAAAAGCTATAAAACTGAGCTTCCAGCTTCTTCCTCTTCAGAAGGGAAAAGCAGATTAAAAGGAATTAAAACACGAGCAGGCTGATGCGTATGTCAGCGATGTCAAAGAGGGGAGCTGGGAGCTCTTCCTCCTACAGAAGAGAAGACTCCGCGATTTCTTGAAATGGCAAAATATCTTTAATTCAACAAGTAACAGATAGCACGCAAAGCAACTATGAAGATTGATCTGATATGACTGACTGATGTTTGGATCTACTGACTGAGATCAATGGTTGATTAAATATTCATGATGTTATTTGTAGGTTGCATTGAGCATCCTAACAGTAAAATCAATTCATTAACTATATTAATGAGGCTACACAATTGTTAACGGGATAAATACAGTTCATTTGAGAAGATATTAAAGCAGCAAAATATTTAACTCTGAAGCAGCACTTGAGGGAGTGGTTTGGGGTTTTTTTAAGTGTTTCCATTTATTAGATGTTAATTCCCAAGACTTAGTTTTACATCTAAAAGTATGCTATTTTGAAAGTCAATAATGACTAGACCTTTAAATTACAAAATAACATCCAATTGTCCATGTACAATATTTTCTAAGTGTTTAGCAATGTCTTTTTGAAGCATACCTTCCTACCGTATTTCATTAGACCTCTTGACTACATTTCCATGTACAAAATATACTAATATTTTGTTCAGTATTGAGAGGCTTAGCATGAGTTTTGCTTTCTTGTAGCTTAAGGGGATGAATGTGGGCATAAAACACTTTGTTTGAGCTCATTGTGCATCAAACTATATGCCCAATGGATATTGGAAACTTAGGTCACCTCACCACCAACCGCCCTACGGGGCCTTTGGGACAGCTGCAAAACACCATAAAACACCATTTCTGGCAGAACGGAAAAGTCTGGCATAAGGGCTGCAAGCTGCAGATACTTTTTCCTGAGTCAATCAAAAATATTCTGAGATACTTTTCCCGAGTCAACCAATATTTTAAACAACTACTCTAGGCATCTTCAAAGTCAAACTCTCCAGCTTTCCTGGTTTTTGTATCAATGCTATGCTAATAGACATAGGCATGTACCATAGGAATTATTCTTCAGACTAAGTCTAATAACCAAGTATTCCAAATATAGGTCTCAAAGAAGGATAAAATTGGTTAGCTAATACAATGATGAGACCTCACATCCATCTGCAAGGATTAGCTTTCGCTACATTGTTACCAGGGGGGCCGTTTGAAAACAAAAACTTATGAAATATTATGATTTTGAGAATTTGTCCCTAATTAATTTCCTGTTAACCCACCACAAGTAACAGCTTTATATTTATAAAGTCAACCATTGATTGTATTCATATTTATAAAACAATATACTTAAATGAGTTTGTCATGTAAGTTCATACATAAGGTCGATGAGTGAAATTATTTCATTACTAGCATTGCTCATCTAAGTGCTAAACTCTTCTAATGCTGGATAATTCATTGCTATATACAATTTCTGTTCTGATTTTCTGTCTTTGTGTGTGTGCATGCATATTAAAAAAATGGGAATTTTTTTTTTTTTTTTAATTTATGATGTTCCTGACAGTCATACTCCAGGCTAGAGTGGAAATTTGAGTGTAGATTGTTAAAATGTAAGCATGACACAACAGAACAAACAATTACTTCTTTCTAAGGAGTATAGTGTAAACGTTTCATAAAGCCAGGCAAAGAAACAGAGGGTCTTTGACATCAGTTCTTTGGTTTTACTTTACTTGCCCTTTTTATGAGGAAACAAAGAGAGGAAGAAGATGCTCAGCAGTTTGTTATTATAATTAAATTACTAATACAGTTTATCTTTAATAGCTAATGATCATTCTACACTTCAATACGTTACAGGTAACTATCACTTCGTTTTGAATAAAGATGAATAAAAATGGGAAATAATTAAGGATTTGCTTCTTTTAAGAGTACAATCACTACTTTGGAAATGTAGATACTTTATTTTATACCTCCCAGAAAAGCATAGATAAAGTATAAAATGAAGTAATTAAAAGAATTCTACTTTATTGTTTTTAATATGGAACTCCAATGAAAGTTCATCTGTAAGCACCATTATGTGAAACTATAGGCTTTCTCCCCTACAAAGTTTCAGGGGATTTTTTTTTTTTAAAGACAAATTGGTTGGGGCTTTGATTAATTTGTTCTTGTAGACTTATTTGTTCATCACTGATTTTCAGAAAATATATGTTACTTTTCTAATGTACTCCCTTAGGAAGCAATTTCTAAGAAAAAAAAAAAATCCTATCTCACAAAAAAATGGTACCACATTATCCAGCAATTAAAAAGTTATGTGACATTCTGGTGCTACATAGCTGGTCAAAATAGGTGTTTATAAGAGTGCTCTCACAGGTACATTAACTGGCTCAATATGACTATCATAGCTAAAGAATGACAAATATACATACGTCATCATAATTTCTTGCATTTGTTGCCAGTTTGCCAAAGAGGTATTATGATGGGTATGTGTCAGTTCTTGTATTGTCATGTTTCTGTCACTCATCTTGCTAAGTACTATAGTGTAGATAGGGAAGATCCTTGTTTTATCTTCAGAAAATATGCATTTAGTAACACAGAGAACTAAGCTAGTCAGATGTTCTATTTAATCTGGTTTTGTTGTTTTATTAATTAATAATGATTAAATCAATGGACCATTTATGTAGATAACACAAGGAGCTGGGGGGTTTCTGGGTGTTTTAGAAGTACATCAACCTAAATTTATTTAAATATTTACTACGAGCTCCTTGTTATTTACTAGTGGTATTGAGGTCCTATTTTTCTGGCTTTGTAGCTAGTTCTTTTCCTTCTACTCTCTCCTCCCCAGCAAAATGTCATTATTTCAAATCAATACCTTTTGGAGTCAGTTTGCCCCAGCATTTAAGCAAATGACAGTTTAGCACGTCACATAAGCTTTACTGACAGGCTTCCAGCACTACAGCACTGGGTTATGAGAAGACCATGCTAAATAGGTTCTGTGGTGTCACTAACTAATGCCTTGGGCCCCAGCCACAGAGACTATGACTTGTGAAGTTCTTTTCCAAAAGCAGTTTTCTGATCAAAGAGACTGATTTTGTCTACATAAACTTGATATGGAGAAAACTCAGTTATTCAATTAACTTGCATTTCTAACATAATGAATGTCTTTTTTGAGCTAAGATAGCGGCCAGGGCTTTTAACAGATTATAGAATTTGACCTAATGCAACATTTTCAACTTTACTGCAGGTATTGCCAAGATCTATATTTCCAGAAAAAGTCTCAAATTTTGCTTGAGAAGTTATGTCATCATAACATTTGCCTTTCTTCCATGTTGTGAGTTAGGAAACATTATTTTTATGGCTAGATCTGTCAACATACTATGTTGCTGTGTTTGCAAAATGAGACTACCTGTCAGATGCCTCATTCGACGCATCACTCTTTCATTTTGAAAGAATAAATTAAGAAATGATCAAGCATCCCGCATCACATATTGATAGACAAAATTTGACGCAAACATTTTTGTGTTTTAAAAAATATGAATGTATTAATTCAACCCAGAACTCAAGCAATTATTTAAAGAGAACACAAGTGTCAAAAACAGATTAATCCTACGCTTATATTTGGGGATTATTTCTCATACTGTTTACCTTACAATATTAGGCCTCTTAATACCTTTATATATCATTGCTTACATTTAAGCATAGAATAGTCTCAGTGGATTTCAGGGGAACGAGTCACAGTGTCTGAAATTAAATACCTGCTCATGTTTTTGTAAAAGCTTATATTATCCCATCACATCTTCTCCTAGCTTCTGAGACAATCGGAGTCACTAACAAGCAACTTAAAACTTGCTATATGTGTATAATGACATAGATCTTCCTGGAAGATCCAAGATTTGATATTTCAGTTACTTTTAAAAGTTGGAGGGTAGTCCTTCCTTTCACCTTTTAAGACTGCTCATCTTTAGCATTTATAAAGGCTATCCTCAAACTGATTTTCTAAAAACGTGATTCTCTTGTCAAGCACTGTATGTCAAAATCTATTCCAGATTCATATACAAAGGTGGAAAACTTTACCGTCGCATTTAGTTTTAGGTCATCTTTGAATTTTTCTAGGTTTCTTAAGTGTACTGTGAAAGTTTAGAAATCTACGTTAATTTTAAACCACCAGTCTTTAATGCTGTATGATAAGCTATAAACAAAAATTACTATTTAATATTTAAAATTATATTTAAAACCTTTTAAAAAATTGACCACTCTTTTATCCTCATAAATCTTCTCATATAGACTGAAGATGTTATGTCTCTGAGTGCAATTTTCCTGTTACCCTTAGTCTTTGACTCATTATATGAATCTAGAGAGGCACAAAAACTTGAAATGATGCAAAATAAATCAAAACATATTTCTTACTATTTTGTCAGGCAGTTATCACAGAACATTGTATCAAGTTAATTAAATTTAAGAAAGTGGGAATGCAAACCATTATGGCTTGTTATATTAACTGGAAGAAGAACATATGAAATAAGAAAACCACTCTTTTCTTCCTAAATGTACTTTAAGAATGAATTGTAAGTCCAGTAGGGGAAAAAAATCTCATATTAATTGACCTATATTACATTTTTATAGTTGGAGCCCCAACCCACTACTTCCCCTAGCATGAAGGCAATTTATTTAAGGCAATTCATTATCTTTACCATCTAAACTAAATCCCTGTTTTATTTTATTAAAAAAAAAAAAAGGCAAAACATTAATCAAGGACTCATAAGACCATTTCACTGTAGAAACAATACATTTGATAATATACATTGCATTGTTCCAACAGTTTAGTCCTGATGTTACAAATGTTAAAAACCATGTGAATTTCATTTTTTTCAGCGAATTCACTCACATAAATTAACGATAATATTTTTATGTTTACACTGCTTTTATTCCACATTCCTATGTACAATTTTCTCTGTGTCAGCCACTTTATTTTAATCTATGTTTCCAAGGAAGAGGAGAAAGA